>JAOEGS010004875.1:51803-65880 GCA_025447755.1 Corythornis vintsioides | reverse complement strand
TGGTGGGAGGTTCTCCAGGATTTGGGTGCAATAAAAGCAAGAAGTGAGTTATTTGTAATGGTAATTACGCTCTTCCAGTTTATCCTAGCACATAATTGTGTGGGCGGTAGGTTCCCACTGGTGGTAATTACCCTGGTGTTAAATGGCATGAAATTCAGCCAGGCTGGGTTTTTTCCCCCCACTTTCTGAAGTCTGAGGTTCAGTGGCACAGACCCCCCTCACTCCAGTGGGCTGTGCAACATGAGTGGCCTTCAGTGGGACATGGCTTAGGCTCTGGCTGTGGCCAGACCGTGACCATGTCCATGTGGCATCCTCCTGCCAGTGCTGCTCACTCTGGACAGGGCTTGATGGCTTCTCCTGCCCTCTGCATGTAGCCATCCCTGCTGGGACATAGAGACTGGGCTGCGCCAAGACCCAGGGACTGCTTCCGACCCCTTCCCCATCCACAAGGTGCCCGAAGGGGTCCAGATGGTCCCTGGCCAGGGCGCGGGCACCCACGTGGCTTTGGTGAGCTGGTGCTTGCCAGGACGTAGCATCCTTCACCTGTCCTCTGCCACTGCCCGCGGCTGCGGTGCCGCCTCGCCGGCAAAGCCCAGCTTTGTTCATTTCCTGCACCTGCTGAGCACAGAAACCCGCTGGGCTCGTGGGGACAGGCTGCTCAGCTAGTTTGACTCCTTCTTCCTTCTTGCTGCAGCAGTAGTATTTGGATCATCTGAGAACTTCTCTCCCCAAGCAGGAGATGATAGCTCAGCCGGTGGGCTGGGAGCCTGTCCGTCTGTCTATCCTGCTGACGATCACTGGCTTGACCCCGTGGCAGGGCAGGCAGCCCCTTCCCAAGCTGCTGTGCCTGTTCCTCGCAGCAGCAATCCCAGGAAGGGAGAAGTGTTTCTTCTTGTTGGCTGCAGCATCCTTTGGTGAAGATGCAGCAATTAGGGAGACTCGTTAGAGCAGGAGCGTGATTGTGAGGGTGGCGGGAGAGGCTCTGGACTGAGCCACCCAGCCTTGAAGCCAGGAGGGAAGGTGGCTTCTTAGGGCAGACGTGTTCCCCAGGCACTGCTGCAGCCCTGTCTGCCGCTCACCGCCATGCCCCTTGGGGTCTCCAGCCCCTCTGCCCTCCTGGGGCTCCTTAGGATATGAGAATCCTCCCTCTCCATGCATTCCCAGCCCTCCCAGTGCCTCTCATTTCCAATCCCCACTTGTCCAGTCGACCTGGTGTGCCCTGGGGACCATCCCACCTTCACCTTTTCCCGCAGCTGCTGTCAGAGACCTGCTCAGATGTGATAACAAGAGCATTAATGATGCCTGTTAATCAGCCGAGCTACACTGGAGAATAAGTAATTTCCTCATTTACAGTCTTACCAAAGGCAGGGCCTTTGAGGGATGTCGAGGAAGACAAACCTCCATGGGCATGCGCAGCTCCTCCGCCCCGGCAGCTGGCACGGGGCTCAGCCTGGCTCAACACCCTCCCTCCTGCTTATGCCTGGGGATGCCCCGTGTACGGCAGAGCTGTCTCTGCTCCCTGGCTCTCCATCTGTGGGGCTGGCAGGGCCATGGGGGCTGGTGGGGCAGCCGGTTGTGGGTCTCCATCCACAGGCAGGAGCTCCATGACCGGGGCTGTGTGGGGAGGATGGGTTGGATGGAGACATCAGAGCACGGCCGCCCCGCGGCAGCTCATTAGCGGCTCTGTGAATCGCAACGGCTGCGAAACTCCGCCAGAACCGGCTTCCTAATGGAGAAACACTTCATAATATTTGGTGTTGGAGAAGAAAACAAGTTTCTGATGATGGCAGCGTGTCCTCCCTCGCTGTCTGCAGGCCCCGCGCTGCCGGCATCGCTGTCGACAGCAACCTTCTCCTTCCCGCTCCTCCTTTAGTGCTGCTTCTTCCAAGCAGCTGAGCTGGGGGTGTCCCCAGGTGCCCGGCCCTGGCACTGTGCCCTCCTCAACCCATGGGGCTCAGCCAGGGCCAGATTCTGCCCTGAGAGCTTCCCAGCTCCTTCAGTTGGTTCCCATGGAACAGCCTCAGTGTTTTACAGGTGGTAGGGTGCAGAGGGAAGCATGACACCCTGCCCATCCCTGTCCCCACAGATGAGCCCGCAGGGACAACCCTGCAGGATGCCGAGGCTACGGGGCGGGTGCTGACACCATGAAGGGCTACCATGGGGAGCGTAGCCAGACACAGCCCTCCTCCGGCCATCGCTGCCGCTGCATCCCAGAGGACTGCGAGCATCCCGCCGACTACGTCCCCCACGGCCCAGAGGGCCGACCGCCGTACCTCCTCAGCCCCAGCGAGCCGTGTTCCCTGGAGCATCCCTACTGCCCGGCGCGGAGCCCCGGCGCGGCCAGCGAGTGCCCGGGCGGGCCCCTGAGCGAGCCGCCCTCCGCCAACGCCAGCAGCACCTTCCCGAGGATGCACCACGCGCAGCAGCCCTACGACTCCTGCGACGAATGCATGGCGACCGCCCACCCCTCCAGCAAGATCAACCGCCTGCCCCCCACGCTGCTGGACCAGTTCGAGAAGCAGCTGCCGCTGCACCACGACGGGTTCCACACGCTGCAGTACCCACGGGCCGGCGGCGCCGAGCCCCGCAGCGAGAGCCCCAGCCGCATCCGCCACCTTGTCCACTCTGTCCAGAAGCTCTTTGCCAAGTCCCACTCCCTGGAGGCGCCAGCCAAGCGGGACTACAACGGTGCCAAGATGGACGGCCGCGGGGACGGCTACCACCACCATCACCACCACCACCACCATCACCACCACCAGTCCCGCCACGGCAAGCGCAGCAAGAGCAAGGACCGTAAGGTGGACTCCCGGCACCGGTCCAAGATGATGGGCTGGTGGAGCTCCGACGACAACCTGGACAGCGACAGCAGCTACATGGTGTCCGGCCGGCACGCCGTCGACCAGGGCACCCAGTACTGCGTGGACGCTCCCGAAAGTGCCTTCAGAGACTTGACCTTGAAGAGTCTAAAGGGCGGCGGGGAAGGAAAATGCCTGGCATGTGCCGGCATGTCCATGTCTTTGGATGGCCAGACACTCAAGAGGAGTGCCTGGCACACCATGACCGTCAGCCAGGCCCGTGAAGCCTACCCCAGTGCCGGCGGCACCGAGAAGACCTTGATGCTTCAGGAAGCAAAGGCCAAAGACCGAGCATACCAGTACCTGCAGGTGAGGGGCTGGTCAGGGCTGGGGGCTGCCACCCTGGGAACTGCAGCCAGTGATGTCCTGGGGTGAGCCAGGGCTGGGACCCTCCATCCCCCCAGGATGGGGGGATGCTTCATCTTTGCTACATGTCCCCAGTGCCTGTGCATTCAGCCCTGGGGTCTCATGCTGGTCCCCACTGTCCCCTCGCTGGCAGCGTGAAGTCCCATCTGCCACCTCCTGCCCTGTGCCCGCTGGATTTGGGGTCAGATCAGATCTGTCACCTTGGGGCTGCCGGTGGCCCTGCGCCTGCTCCCTCCTCGCAGCTTTTATCCCGCTTGCGCCTGGCTGGGTGCCACCGCCTGCCTTGTCACTGGGCTCCCTTCTAGGTCACCCCCCTTCCAATTAAAAACTAATTAACTCTACTCTCCCTTTCCCGGGGGAAGGAGACGGGGAGCGGCAATGCCCTGGTGGCCGGGGGTGGGGGTGGCCAGGGACCCTCTCCACCGGCAACAGGGCAGGGTGCTGGCCCCACTGCCCTCCCCATTGGGCCCGGGGGACACCGTTCTCTTGCTGCAGCCTGGTAAGGACCCCGTGGTGCCAGCGTCAGCGGTGCGTGGTGGGACCAGCGGCTGCTACGTCAGCCGGGCGGCCGCACTGGCATGGGTGGGATTTGGCCCAGCCGTGCCTGCCGGGGCGGCTGCGAGGTGGGAGCGCTGGCACTGCCCTCGCTTTGGGAATGGCCCCACATGGGACATGGGGAGCTGTGGCTGTTGGGAGGGGGCAGCTTTCCTGGGTTTAGGAGTTTTCCCAGGGGTTCAGAGCCCTCAGGTTCTGTCTCTGCAGCTCTGTGGTGCTGTGGGGAGGGCAGGGGAGCCATTTCAGAATATGCTTTGGCTTTAAGCCTTGCATACGCTGGGTTTGGGCCATGGCTGCGCACTGGGCTTTGGGTTGGCACGTGCCATGTGGCAGGTGCAGGGCTGGGCTCTGCATCCCCACCACGGGACTCTGGCCATCACATCCTCCCACGCTTTCTCCCTCCCTCTCCAGGTGCCGCAGGACGAGTGGAGCGGGTACCCAGCTGTGGGCAAGGACGGGGAGATCCCCTGCCGACGGATGCGCAGCGGCAGCTACATCAAGGCCATGGGCGATGAGGACAGCGCCGACTCGGATGCCAGTGCCAAAATATTGCCCAGGGCAGCCACGCGGCGAGACAGCTACCGCCGCTCCTCCAGCGCCGACCAGGCCAGGACCAAGTAAGGGCTGTCACCTCCTGGCCCCGTTTCAGCACCGTGGGCTGGGGCTCTCTGGGAGGACAAATGGCATCACCCTCACTCGTGGCTACACGCCCTGGTGCAGTGGCACCGAGCCCTGTCCCTGCGCTGTGCCTGCCCTGGGTCGGTACTGGGGAAGACGTGGCTGTGCTGGGCTTCAGGGTGGGACCTGCTGCTGCAGCCACGTGCAGAGGTGGGGGAGAAGAGGCAGATTCAGAAGGAGATGACTGGGATGTGCCCCAGTCCAGTGGGTGACAGGCTGGCTCCTCACCCCTGTCCTGGAGCGGGTAGGTACCCCTCCAGCAGCCCCACATTGCTCCACACCACCAGGACAAGCATTTTGGGGTAGTTAGGAGTGGGGTGGTGGCTGGCGGGAGCATTGCTGCGGCTGCGTTTCCGAAAGCTCTGCTTGGATGTGTTGCTTTTGGTGCCATCCCTTCTATTCCCACTGTCTCTCATTAGGTTTTCAAGTAGGCACTATTCTGATTCATATATCTGTAACTGTCCCAGCTGCTGCACGCCACCGCGAATGCTCCCGCGGGGACAGAGCTATGGGCGGTCCTTCACCACCGGCCAGGTAGGGTCCTGTGTCACTGGCACCATGGGGCAGGTTAGGGTGGGGAGGGTGATGAATGTTCCTCTGAGCATCTCCTGCCCTGCTTAGCCCCGGCTCCCTGCCCCCAGCCTCACCCGCCGCTCTCCCCAGATCAACGACGAGCTCAACCACCAGTTCGAGGCCGTCTGCGAGTCGGTTTTCGGCGAGGTGGAGTCGCAGGCCGTGGAGGCTCTGGACCTGCCCGGCTGCTTCCGCATGCGGAGCCACAGCTACCTGCGGGCCATCCAGGCTGGCTGCTCCCAGGACGATGACTGCCTCTCGCTCTTCTCCATGTCGACCCCCGCCGGGCCGCCCATCACCAGCAGCATCCTGAAGCCCAGCACTTGTGAGTCCTGGGGGGTGGCGAGGGCTCGGTCGCGCGAGGGACCCCCACATCTCCCTGCCTGCTCACCGGGGCACTCCCAAGAGCTACTGCTGCCCCTGCTCCTGCCCCAGGCAATCCCCAGCACAGGGCATGAACATGCCACTTGTGGCTCAGTCCCAGTCAGGGGATGCTCTGTTCCGCCAGCTCCCATCTGCCATTCCCTCCATTTCTCTCCCCATCTCTGCCCCTTGCTGGGTGGTGCAGTGGCATGGCCAGTGTGGGTCTGGGGTGCTTTCCCAAGTCTGTCTGGGGATAAACCAGCCAGAGGGCCCCTCTGAGCTCCAACTCAGAACTTGGCCAGCTGAGATGCAAACCCTGCAGGGCCATGAGCCCCATGCTGTGGGAGGACATGGGCACCACTTCCCCAGGACCCCTGTTCGTGGCGGGAAATGAGCCAGTGTCTGTGTTTTTCACGTGCCTTTTCATCCTGCGCCTCTCCCACAACAGCCTTCAGTTACAGAAAAGCTCCACCTCCCATCCCTCCAGGAACCAAAGCCAAACCCCTCATCTCCGTCACGGCGCAGAGCAGCACCGAGTCCACCCATGAGAGCTACCTGCCCAGCGAGGTCTCCCGCAGCCCCGCCTGGTCCAAAGACGCCGCGACCCGCTGCAATTCGGCCGAGAGCCTGGAGAGCTCCAAGGTGACAGCCGTGGCCCTCGACCTGCCCCCGGTCCAGCCCCGCGCCGCTCCCAAGCCCTCCACCCTCATCATCAAGGCCATTCCCGGCCGGGAGGAGCTGAGGAGCTTGGCTCGGCAGCGAAAGTGGCGACCTTCCATCGGCGTCCAGGTGGGTTTTGCTCCTCCCTGCGGGCTCCGAGCCAGCCGGAGTGGGGTGGGCGATGCTGAGCCACTGCGACACATCTCGGGCCCACCCTCCAACACTGTCCCTCTGCCCCTCGGCAGGTCGAGGCCATCTCCGACTCGGACACGGAGAGCCGGAGCCAGAGGGAGTTCCACTCCATCGGGGTGCAGGTGGAGGAGGACAAAAGGTACCATGCAGCCAGGCTGGGCTGAGACCTGCCATACTTGCTGCACTGGCCAATTGGGTCCCCCTGGGGCTCCCTGAGCACCACACCCCACTGTCCTGCAGCACCTTCTCCTGCTCTTCTCCATCTGAGACCCCTCCAGAGCTCAGCACTATCCTGGAGCAGGATCTGGCCTCCCCTTTGCTCTCACACTTCACTGATGCAAATAGGCTGCCCAGAAAAGGGGCTTTTCTGCTCCTGCCCTGTCCTTGGGTCTCCTCTGCTGGGCTTTCAGCCCAAGCCCAGGTGCAGATGGAACCTTCAGGCTTTTCTGCGGCCAAACACGATGTTTTGGCTGGGGCAGGAGAGCCGTGTGCCGGGACCTACACTGCCTGCAGGAAGGGAGCTCCGGCACCGTGCCCACGCAGCCCTGGTGCATGCTCCTCTCCATCCTTGGTCCAGCTCCGGTAGCCATGGAAACGGGCTAAGAGCAGAGGAGACGAGGGACAGGCAGGTTCTGCCTGTTCAGGGCTGTCCCCATGGCCCCAAATGCTCCCAAATCCAGACTGGCATCCCCAACCCGATCCTTCCCGTGGGTATCCCTCACCCTGCCCATGCCCACCGTGGAGCTTAGCTGGGGGGGGACGGGCCACCGGGGCTGCCCTCTCTGGCTGCCAAGGTCCCCACCTGCTCTCGCTCCCTACAGGCGAGCGCGCTTCAAGCGCTCCAACAGCGTGACAGCAGGAGTGCAGGCAGACCTGGAGCTGGAGGGCTTCACCGGCCTGGCCGTGGCCACCGAGGACAAAGCCCTGCAGTTCGGGCGGCCCTTCCAGAGACACTCCTCGGAGCCGGAGTCGGGCCGGCAGTACGCGGTGTACAAGACGGTGCACACGCAGGGGCAGTGGGCATACCGGGAGGACTACCAGCTGCAGTACGACACGGTGGAGGTGCCCCGGCGGGATGCCTGGATGGAGCGGGGATCCCGCAGCCTCCCCGACTCCGGCCGTGCCTCCCCCTGCCACCGCGACGGGGAGTGGTTCATCAAACTGCTGCAGGCAGAGGTGGAGAAGATGGAGGGCTGGTGCCAGCAGATGGAGAGGGAGGCTGAGGACTATGACCTGCCGGAGGAGAGTGAGTCAGGGGTGTTTGCTAGAGTTGGGTTGGCGGGGGGCCCAAGCTGCCTGGGCTGTCCTACTGCCTGTGAGAGGGAGAGGCTTCTTGTCCCACGGGAGTGCTGACTATCTGCTCTGCTCTCCCCCTGCCAGTCCTGGAGAAGATCCGGAGCGCTGTGGGCAGTGCCCAGCTCCTCATGTCCCAGAAGGTGCAGCAGTTCTACCGCCTCTGTCAGCAGAACATGGTGAGCGCTGGGCAGTGGTGCCACTGGGCCAACCAGAGCGCGTGGGGGTCTCGTACCCTTAGCCGGTGGAAAAGGGACTTTGTAACACTGGTTAGGGATTCCCCCAATAGCTTGGGGTGGGATGGCTATGTGTCTAGCAGAGCTGATGTCCCACCAGTGAACATGGATGACATTCTGTCCCCTGTCCCCTCAGGATCCCAATGCATTCCCTGTGCCCACCTTCCAAGACCTGGCTGGCTTCTGGGACCTCCTGCAGCTCTCCATTGAGGACGTCAGCATGAAGTTCGCAGAGCTCCAGCAGCTCAAGGCCAATGGGTGGAAGATCATGGAGCCCAAGGTAAGGGCACCCAAACTGCCACTGCCAGGCTCTCTTGTGACTGCTTGTAGCAAACACTTGAAAAATAGGGCTGCAAAAAAAAAGAGGCTAAAGAAGGGGCTGTTCCCTTACTGTGTCTCACAGCCGGCTCACCATGCAGGTCTGAGCAGCGCTGCCTGCAAAGGGCTGGGCAGGGTGCCGTGGGCACCTTCACACCCGTGCAGATGGATGAAGGGACACACAGTGTGCCCTGCCTCGTGATTTGCTGCAGTGCAGGAGGGTCCGTGGGGCTGCCTCACCATGGCTCTGGCTTTGACACCCACGGCAGCACCTTGCACAGAAGTGTCCGTGTCGCACGCAGCCGCTGGCTGTGCCACGCCCCAGCGCTCCCCTTCCCGCGCCCACCCTGAAACCCTGGTTGTCTGTGCAGGAGGAGAAGAAGGTGCCTCCCCCGATACCAAAGAAGCCGCCGCGCTCCAAGGTGCACCCGGTGAAGGAGCGTTCCCTGGACTCGGTGGACCGGCAGCGGCAGGAGGCCCGCAAGCGGCTCCTGGCAGCCAAGAGAGCTGCCTCCTTCCGCCAGAGCTCGGCCACCGAGAGCGCGGACAGCATCGAGATCTACATCCCCGAGGCGCAGACCCGGCTGTGACCGCAGCCTCCGCTTTTCTACCCGGACTGGACGGCGCAGCCGTAGCTCACTGTGATGGGGGGGCCGCGGGGGACACCCGGGGGCACCTCTTGGCCCCATTCACAGCTTCTCTCTTTTCTATCTTTAGACCTTTCGTGGATCAGAAGGCGGGTGAACGCAAGCCCGGTTCTGCCCCGTCCCGTTGCCCCCCGTCCCCCCCGCCCTCAGCCCGCATGCCCCTGCCAGCCTCTCCTGGGGTCCGGGGCTCCCCCTCCCTCTGCCCTCCCTGAGGCCGTGTCCCAAATCTCAGTCCCCTGCCCACCCCGCAGCCCTTCTGCACCCCCCCAGCCTGCACCCAGACAGAAAGAGAGGAGACCCTCAGCCCCCAGCCCCCCTGGGCTGGAGGGGAGGGGGCTGCAGGCAGGCCCCCCACCTCTCTGTACTCAGTGCAATCCCCCAGTGTGGCAGGGACGGGCCACCCCAGCCCATTCAGGGCCCCTCCCCACCCCGCTCCCTGGCCCTGCCAGCACCAGGCTCTGGGATGTGGTGGGGACAAAGGGGTCCCCTGCACTGCTCCCACCTGCTTCTGGCTCAGGTGCCCCGGGGGTCGCAGGGCTCCTTCCCCCATATACATATATAAATATAACCTGTGGAATAAACCAGAAACCCCACGTGCCCAGCACTGCCTTCCAGCTGGTGAGATGGACCAGAGCAGCAGAATCCCCCCGGTCCCGGCGAGCCACCCCGCTTCCCTCGCACGGAGCATCGCGACAGCTTCTCCCCTTCCCACTCCTTCCCCCTCCGCCATCCGTCTGTCCCTCCACCCGCCCATCCATCCTTCCCTCCTGCCAGCCCCGAGCCTGGGAGCAGTTCTGCAGCATGGCACCTGCCAGGGACGGGGGTTGATTCGGTGCCCCCAGTGCCGAGCTGCTGGTGGGAGCTGCTTCCCCGGTGTGCGAGTGAGGTGGCAGTGGTGGGGAGACCTTCCCAGAGCCTGTGTGCCCCCATAGTGCCAGAGACCGTGGTGGCTCTGCCCTGGGGGTGGGTCAGGAGAAGGGACATGGCCAGCAGCTGCCTCTGGAGTTTGGGGCTGCTCTCAGTATCACCTGGGGATCACCTGCCCTTTCTCCCCAGGCTCCCAGTGCCCCGCAGGGATGGGACACCCCAAGACAGGGCTGTCCTGAGCCTGGTGCCCCAGTGGAGACCCTGGGATGCTGCTGCTCTCCCCAGAGCTGGGAGGTCTCCAAAGGTCCCCTCCAGGGCAGAGCAGTGTGGCAGGGCAGGAGGCTGCATCTACCCTTGTCCCTGTCCCCATCCCTGGACCCTCCCAAAGCATCTTGTCCCCCCACAGTGTCTCTTTGGTGGCAGAAGAGGAGAGGGACCCCATCCCTGTCCCCCACCTCTCCATGCCAGCAGCCCCTTGCAGCATCACCAGCCACCCCTCTCCTCCCTCCCCAACCCCGGGCAGGGCCAGTGGGTGCCAGGAGCTCCCGAAACCCGGGGCCAATCCTCGCCCGGGGCAGCCAGGCAGGGCGGCAGCACCGGAGACAGCTGGGGAGGGGGCAGTTCATGCCCCCCATGTATCAGGAGGATGGATCTGGGGCCGAGCAGGGGGACGCCTCACTGAGGGGGGTCCCTCTCTCCGAAAAGAGGGGGTCTGTCGGTGCTAAACACCTCTGGACGGCAACACCCGCTCAGCCACCCAGTGCCCTTCCCCACCCTGCCCTGCACCCCGGACCTAGGGATGTGCCTGGGAAGGGCTCCCCCTGCCCCGGCCAGCGCCGTGCAGTGACCGTGACACGTGGCTCCCTTTTTATTGTAACGAACCGCCGCAATTAATAAAGATGACTTTGGTTACTCCGGGCCAGCGGCCGCCTCCCCGCGGGGACACGGCCGGCACCGGGCTCGCCTTTCCCTGGGCTACTGTCCCTTGGTGTCCGGGGCGTGGGAGAGGGGTTCTCGGGGGGCAGGAGCAGATCTCCCTGGGGAGGGAGATGGGTGTCCCCGTGAGTACCTGTGTGTCTCTCCCTCCCATACGTCTCTCCCCGTGGTTTTCCCCGGGGGTCTCTGCCTGTGGGTCTCCCCGCGGGTGTCCCAGGTGCTTTTCTCCCCCAGGATGGGCTTTGGAAGGGGTTCACTCCCCGCGGAGCAGCCTCAGCCCGGGGTCGCTCCTCCAGCGCCGCCACTCCCGCGCTGTCCGCCAGGGGGCAGCACCGTCCCGCGGCGGCGCCTCTCTTGGACGCGCTCCCGCCCGTCTCCGCTGACCGGAAGGGGCGGGGCAGTGGCGGCGGCGGCGGCGGCGGCGGGGCCCAGGTGAGCGGGGCCGCCCTGGGCTCGCTCCGGGGCCGGCTCCGGCTGTGGGGAGCCCCCGAGGGAGGCCGGGCGGGGGTCCCGGCGACGTCCGAGCGGGTCCCGGTTCGCTGTGGGTCGCGGCGGTGCCGCCCGGCCCCTCCCGGCCGCTGCCAGCCCGCAGGCCCCGGGCTCCGCGGACGGCCGGGCCCGGTTTGTGACCGCCGCGTTTCGCCCCCCGCCAGGCGCAGCTCCCCCGGCGCCATGTGGTCCGTGGTCTGGGCCGCTGTGCGCTCCAAGGCCCCGTACGTCACCTTCCCGGTAGCCTTCGTGGTGGGGCTGGTGGGCTACCACCTGGAGTGGTTCCTCCGCGGCGACCCGCAGCCCACGGCCGAGGAGGAGAAGAGCATCTCGGAGCGGCGGGAGGACCGTAAGCTGCAGGAGATCGCGGGCAAGGACCTGACCAAGGTGGTGAGCCTGAAGGACAAGCTCGAGTTCGCCCCTCGGGCGGTGTTGAACAGGAACCGGCCGGAAAAGAGTTAACAAAGCTGTCTGGGGGCCCTGGAGAGACTGTCCCCTGTCACCTGCACGTCTTCCACCAGCAAAGTGCTGTGCCCTCTGCTGCTCTTCACCCTCCCAAGGCCCTCTGGAGGGTCGGGGTTCACCCACCTCATGGATATGCTCAAGACACAGCACCCAGCCCTCCTCCTTTGCACCAGAGCAGGCCAGGGGCCCTGCTTTGGAGGTGGAGCCCTCGGGCCGGGCACTGAACCATGAAACCCTCTCAGCCTGGTGCCATCCACATCTCTTTAGGTTTGGTTGCTTCCATGGTGTGAAGATAGAAGAAATTTGGGGCTGAGTGAGACAGGATCGGGGCCAAGCTGACCACCTGCTGCAGGAGGACCTGCCATCCTGCTTCCAGCTGTCCCAGTTCCAGCTGTCCCGTGGCACTGCCAACCCCACCACAACACCGTGTTACCCTCACAGGAGCCTGGGCAGCAGTGGAGGTCTCTGGGGATCCCCTCGCTGCACCATCCCAGGATTCACAGTGGGGAAGGGGGACAGAGGGAGGTGTAAGTCCTGGCCCTGCTCCCCCTGTGGCTCTGGGCTGGTGTGTGGAGGGTGGGGAGATCTCTGCCCTGTGTGGGAACAGAATAAACTTCTGTTGGTCCTGGGACCTCTGTGTGTTCTGCATCAGCACCCAGCCCTGGCCCACGGCGTGTGGCTGCTCCCCGTGTGTTCCAGCAGCAGCCCCCTCTGCAGGGGGATCCGTGTGATCCTTGTCCCCGCCGGGGCACTGCCCTCGGGGCCGGGCAGCAGGGCGCTGGGCAGGAAGGAGGGGGAGGCGCCGAAGTCCCAGCCCGTGCTGTGGAGCTGCCTCCCTCCCGGCTGCCCTGGCCCCGGCATCCCCTTCCCTTCGACCTCCTTATCCACAGGAGAAGGATTGGGCAGCTGGGGGGGTGTCCCAGGGGAGGGGGGGGGGGTCCCGCTGGGCCTCTTGGTGGGAGAGCCTGGCACAGAGCAGCGTGTGCCAGCGTCCCCTCCAGCCTCTGGCATCGTGGGCACAGGACCAAACCCAACAAGAGCTGCCCCAGCAGCCATGGCCGGGGTTATCATCTTGTTTTTTCCCAGAGCCTGAGCGAGGCAGCGACAGCCTCGTGTGGCCAGGGAGGGAGGCTGGGGCAGAAGCTGCAGGAGGAGGCTCAGGGGGATGCAAAACCCGTCCCTGCCCTGCTCACAGCACCTCTCCCCATCTGCCAGCCACTATCTGTCTCCCCTGGCAGCCTGGCACTGTCCCCTGCCCTCAGCCTCTTGCTTTCCCGTCCTGCCCCGTGATTCGAGGCCGGGTGATGATGGTGGGAACGGTCCCACCCCCCTCTCCCAGCCGGGACCAGCTCGGAAACGTCTTCCAAAATGCCTTTGTTCCCCCCGCGCCGGAGCGGCTCCCCCGGCTGTTTATAGCCCATTGATCTGCCCGTTCCCAGGCCGGGCACAATTGGGCTTTGTGGGGGCCTCACTGCCCCGTTTCCTCCCCTGGGCCCGTCGCTGGGGGTTGGGGGGGGTGTTTCTCCATCGTGGTGCTGGAGCAGTGTCCTTGGGAAGGCCAGAGCCCAGTGGTGGCTGTGTGGGCACCAATGGCACCCGGGCAGCCCCTGCCTTCCTCCCCCGTGGCTGCCGTGCTGGTCCTGGTTTCCAGCTGCTTTCCATGGATCTGGGGATTCCTGTCCGGCTCCACAGGCACTGGGACGGGGTGAAGGCTCTTCCCAGAACCTGTGGCCATTCTCCTAGGCCCTCGGAGCTAAACACCCACCCTTCCTCCCATTGAATCCCAACAATGTGCTGCCTGGGAAGCGCCGGCTGGACAAGAATAGGAGCGGGCAATGGCCCGGGGCTGGGACCAGCGGCCACCGTGGCTGCTGAACAGCAGAGGAAGTTTTGCTGAATGAACCATTGTGGCAAGAAAGGAAAAAGAAAAAGGCCCCGGCTTCCCGAGCCTGCAGCAGCCCTTGGGCTGGCCCAGCGTGTTCACAATCCAGCTGTTCCCAGCATGGCACAGCTGGAGCGTGGGGAGGAGCTGTGCCAGCGGCACGGCCTCCAGGCCGAGTGTTTTGTGGGAGGTCAACTCGTTCAGCTTGTGGGCAGTGCCTGCAGCCTGGCACTGCTCGGTGCCAACAGGGCAGGGGTCAAATCCAGCAGCTGCAGAAATGCTGCCTGGTCCTGCCCAGCTCACAGTGGGGAGCAAAACCGGCTGCTGGCACTCCTGGAACAGCTCTGCTACCTTGCTGCTTGCTCCCTGCCAGCTCTGGGGTTGGCTGCAGCTCCCAGGCTGCCCCCCTACCCTGGCCAAGGCTCCGTTTACTCCTGGGAGTCCATCAGGAGCAGGTTGTGAGGGGCAGGTGGAGGGTTCCGGAGGCAGGATGCAGGGAGCCAGCTGGGGCTGTGTGGGGAGTCAGCTGTGCCCCAGCTCAGCGTGAGTCAGCCCAAGGGGGATGGGGACAGCTGCTCCATGGGCAGGGGCAGTGAGTGTGTGTGTCCCCCGCCCGAGCCCCTCGGCACAGCTCAGCACAGCTCAGCACAGCTCAGCACAGCTCACACCTGGATGGCCTCAGCGGATGTCCGGTTAGCTCAG
>JAOEGS010004875.1:0-48365 GCA_025447755.1 Corythornis vintsioides | reverse complement strand
TCATCCATCCAACTTTATTCAATAAGATGCAACACTGAGTCTTCTGGAGGGCAAGGAAACAGCACTGCAGGCAGTGTTCACAACTCACACTCTTGTCTAGGTCACACAGGACCCACAGCCCCTCAGTGACAGCAGGACCCTCCCCTCTCACAGCACCACTGGGCTGGGGAAGTTGGGGGAACTGTTCTCACAGTAGCAGCCCGTTCTTCCCCGTCCCCCACCCCACGCTTCATCCTACAGCAGATGACTAGTGCAAAGTAATAAAACCAGTAACAGCCCAAACTGGCAGTTACCAGGCTAAGTCCTCCCCCCAAAGCCACAGGGCAGGCAGGCACATGGCCCAGGCTGGACACAGGTCCCCACATCCTCTATGTAACGGCACCTTTAAGGCAAAAAGCTCCATGCTCTGGCCAGGGGGTTAAAAATAACTTAGAGACACACACCACATGGGAAAGGGTTGGGGGGGCCGGAGACTCACACTCCTGGGGCACCCGAGCAGTGACCCTGCAGCCATCAGGATCAGGGGGTCACCACAGAGCCCTAGCTGAGAGCTGCCACTGGCTTAACCCCCCCTTGTCTCAGGGGAAAGGGGCAGGTCCTGCAGCAAACCCCGGGCAGAAGCCGCTGGCCCCATGCCGGGGTCAGAGGAACAGAATGGGGCTAGTGGCCAAAACTTGTCCCAGGCTCAGCCCGCTCCGAGCTGGAGACGAGCGGCTTCCCACGGCCGCACGCCCGGCTGGGGCTCCAGCCACGGCTCCCGAAGGGCAGCAGCCTCTGGCCACAGGGACAACCCGTTCCCAGGCACGTGGCTCCAGGGATTTCTCCCTTTCCCACGGCAAGGCACGCGGGACACCGTGTCCCAGGGAACCGGCTGCAGTTTCCTTCCTTGCAGGGTCTGTGGGGAAAACAGAAAAGCACAGAGGCTCCGCTCCAGGGCAGCGCTCACCCTGCTCCCGAGCTCCACGTCCCAGGGGCAGGCAGGTCTCTGTGGGCACAGCCTCCAGAGGGGAGCCTGTCAATACAGCACTGGGCAGGATGCAGCTGCCTGCCCGCAGCCAGCACCTTTGTGGGCACGAGGGACCAAAGAAGGTCCCCTCGGCCGGCCAGGGCCAGCCTGGCACTAGACATACTGCTTTTTGGAGGCTGAGCTCCCGGGCCGACTGGCAAGCTTCTCCTCCAGGGCGGGGGCTTCGGCAGCCCTGGGGGCATAGGGGTCCGACAAGGGCCTGCAGCCACTGCCCAGAGCCAGGTTCTCCTCGTTGTGGAAGTTGGCCCAGTTCTGCTCGCTGGAGAGCTTGTTGTAGGCCTGGTAGGGTGGAGTGTGGGTCTCAGACATGGGCAGGAAGGGGTAGTGCTTGGGTGAGTAGGGACCCGAGACCATGTTGTCAGCAAAGACATCCTTGCTTGGGCTGACCGGCCCTGGCACCTTCTTGATGTTGCCAAGCAGGCTCTTGCAGCAGAGGTGGAAAAGCTCCAGGAGGTTCAAGACTAAGGAGATCAGGCCCATCACCAGCATGAAAATGATGAAGACACTCTTCTCAGTGGGGCGGGAGATGAAGCAGTCCACCTGATGCGGGCAGGGGTCCCTCTCGCACACGTAGCGGGCCACCATGGAGAAGCCGTAGAGGTACCACTGGCCAATCAGGAAGCCAGCCTCAAAGATGCTCTTGCAGATCACACTGGTAATGTATGTCCACATCAGTGCCCCTCGGATCTTGAGCCTCCCGTCCTCTGTCACGTAGATCTTGGACATCTTCTTCTCCACAGCCGCCAGAGCCTGCTCGATCTTTGGGTCCTTGCTGAGGACAGCCCGAAGCTCACTCTCCTGCTGCTTCAGCTTCTCCTCCTTCCGGGAGAGATAGACAACGTGGCCAAGGTAGATCAGGGTTGGGGTGCTGACAAAAAGGAACTGGAGCACCCAGTAGCGGATGTGGGAGATGGGGAAGGCTTTGTCGTAGCAGACGTTGGTGCAGCCTGGCTGCTTGGTGTTGCACACAAAATCCGACTGCTCGTCCCCCCAGACGGACTCCCCAGCCAAGCCCAGGATGAGGATGCGGAAGATGAAGAGCACGGTGAGCCAGATCTTCCCGATCACTGTCGAGTGCTCCTGGACTTGGTCCAGCAGTTTCTCCAGGAAACCCCAGTCACCCATCTTCTAGGGACCCTTGTGCCTCTGCCAACAAAGAGGGAAGGAGAAGGGAGCCAAGTCAATTCTCTGTGTCTGTGCTGCAGAGAGCAGGGCAGATAGGGCCACCTTAACCCCAGGGTTTCTCAGGACACAGCTGTTCTGCAGAGGCTCCCAGCAAACCCACCAAGGAGCATCCCATACCTGGGGGAGTGAGACAGGCAGCACTTGAGTCCTGGAGTGCTCCTTCCACACCCAACTGCCCTGGGTAGAAACATGGGGCTGGGGGAAAAGAGACAGCCCAGGAATTCATCTCACCCAGGAGCTTCCAGACCACAGCACCCACAGCTCGTGGTTGTCCCAGCCTCCCAGGACACAGAACACAGGGTGGTTTGGGGCTGCCCGAGGGAGTCAGGGGCACAGCAGCCAGAGATGGGGCACAGCAGGGGCTCAGAGGGGCAACCCAGCTTTGCCTTTCCCACAGCACAGAGTCCTGTCTTTCCCGAAGAACAGAGAGAAGCAGGGTCAGGGAGAAGGAAGAACAAACCCCCGGGGTGCAGCAGGCACCTCAACACCCCTCCTGGGATCACCCCAAACTGATGGGACAGTCCCCAGCCAGCTCCCTTGCTTGCGAGGCAATGGCAGCCCAGTGCTCTCCACCCTGCCCGGGGCTTTCCCCAGCCTGCAGACCCACCAAGACCACTCACCTCACACACACCCGCTCCGGGGACCCCCAGAGTGTCCCGGCCTCACCCCCGGCTGCCGCCGAGCCCAGTCCGCATCCCCCCGCCGGAGCTCGGCCCGGCTGGGAAAGAGGAAACAGCCCCCGCCCTGGCTCCTAATTAACCTCTGCCAATTAATGGGGCAGCGGTGCCAGCTGGGACCGTTAAAGGGACACCCAGCCACGGCGGGACGAGAGGGTGCTCCGGAGTTGACAAGCGGGTGCAAGCAGTGAAAGGTGCCCCAAAGCAGCCAGAGGCTGCCAGCGGAGGGGGGTGTCCCGTGCCCCGCTGCCCCGAGCGCTGCCCGATGCTCCGGGGGGTCCCGGGCGTCCCTCACTCACCTCCGCCACTCCGAGCACGTCCCGCCTGCCTCGGGCCGCGCTGGGTGTGAGGGGCCGGGCCCAGCCGGGCGGCTCTGGCCGTGCGGGGCTCGGGGGGAGCCGGGGGAGGAGCGCGGGCAGGAAACCGGGGGCCGTGCCGCAGGTGTGCGGGGCCGCCCCGACCGACTGCTCCCGGCCGAGGGGGCGGCCCCGGCGGGACGGGGCGGGGGCAGTGAATCCACGGATCAGCTCCTGGGGACAGCCGGGATCCCCCCGGGGACACTCGAGGGCAGCTGGGATCCTCGGGAGACAACTGGGGCCGAAGCCGTCGGGGAGCGGTGGGAAGCCCGGGGTGTACGTGACCGATCCGATCGACCCCGGCTGCGGCTCCGCCACCGGGACAAACCCGCTGATCGCGGAAGGGACCCGACCGGCGAGCCCGGAGCTTGCCCACGGGTGAGCCCCTGAGCATGGCAACCCCTCCGTTTGCCCCTAAAGCCGCCGCCAGGGGTGGTGGAGGGGTACCAGGGGAAGAAGGGCCGGGGAGATGCCCCGGGGTGAGCCCGGGGATGTTCCGTCCTCTGCCCGCCCCAACCGGGCCGCTGCTGCGGGTGCGACAGGCGCTGGGTGGTGCTGGAGCCACACCGGAGCTGCCCCGGCCCCGCCGGCTCCCGGGCTGAGCCGCGCTGGGCTCCGGGGCTCCGGGACCCGCAGCCGGGTTGTCGACGGACCTTTGCTGCCGGCCGGGGGACTCAGGCGGTGCATTGCGGGGGACAAAGAGCGGGGACAGCGGGTCGGCAGATGCTGATATTTTATGCACAGGCTCCAGTCCCGCTGTCCTTAGGAGGGGTAAAACCTCTGTGTGTGCCCCCCCCCGCACTGTTCTGCAGCGCCTGCCAAGGGTTGGCACACTTGGCACGGCAGCCTCGGGCTCTTTAAACCAGAAACTGGGCACGCACAGCTGGGAGCTGCTGCCTCTCCCACGCTGAGACGTGGCATTTCCTCCCCACAGACAGGGCTGAGCAGAGGGCAGAGACGGAACAACATCATTATATGTAATATCAAATAATTGCTATGCTTCAGGTAACACCCACGTGCTGCTCTGCACTGTGGCACCTAGAACCCATCTCCCAGCCAGCCCACCACGAATACTGCTCCCCCTCCCACCAGCTGGCTGCCCAAGCAGCACCATCTCCTCTCTGTGCCTGTCCACAGTGATGCTCTGTGCCCTGCCAGCCCTTGATAGGTGGAAAGAATCACCTCAGAGGAACTGGGACTGCCCTCACCCAGAGATGTGCCAGTTCCCACATTGCTTTATCCACCAGGAGGATGCTGCCCAGCATGGACTTTGCCCACACCACCCATAGGCCCCCACGTGAGCCATGCAGACGTCCCAAAGCACTTCTGATTGGACATCTTGTGCCATTCAGCCTCCAGGAGCATCTTCCCTCTGGCACAGGGTTCCACATGCCCGAGGCTGGCACCACAGGTGACACAGTGCCCATGGCAGCAACCCACGCTGGAAGCACCCGCTCTGTGTCCCAGCACAGAGATTTGTCACCCTCCTGGCAGCATGGGCATCACTGTGACAGCCTCTCACAGCAGCACAAGCCCCAGCTGTGTCTGTGCACACCCCGAGAGGCTCATGGGTCTAGGGAAGCACGGGCAGGACAAGCAGAGCTGGAAACGTGGCTTGGAGCACCAGCAGACCATCCACGTAGTGCTGCTTAAGGAGAGATTAAAGGGAAATAATTTCTATTTATTGTAATATTTATCAAGGTTTAGTAAATAATTGATGCTGATCCCTCCTTGATTTCCTCGGGGGCCAGCGTGTGGTTCTGGTGAATGAAAGTCTAATGACGCGTAACGAGCCGGGAGGAGGCGGCGCGGGTGGACCTGGGCATGCTGGCCCCAGAGCTGGCCCCAGAGCTGGCCCCATGCTGCCCCAGCTCGGGTGGGCGTGAGGAGGATCTGTTCACAGGCTCCTGGGGAACCTCTGCAAATCCAGAACTTCTGCCCTCACCAGACCCCACACCCCCACACCCCCGATTTACAGTGAGCAGAGAGATCCCATTGTCAAACAGCACGATGTTTATTGGCCTTTTGGATCCACAGCTCACGCCTCGTCCATCCGAGGTGGGGGTGGGGGGTGCCAAGGCACCGAGGGAAGCAGCAGAGCCAGCAAAGGCATTTGGGCAGGACACCAGCACAGTACTTGCATGAGCAAAGGGGGAAAAGCTGCTCCTGTCCCAGTGCTGGGCAAACTGGGACAGCTAAGCAGCTGGCAGCAGCCTGAAGCCGTGCTCCCCTGTGGTTATTTCAGGTGTGTGAAAAGGGCTCTGGCCACAGCCCTGAGCTCAGCATTGCTTTGGTTTCTTGATACATAAGAAATGAGGATGACGCAGAGTTTGGGACTGCACGTGTGCAAGGCACAGTGAGCCAGGACTGTCACCATGCTGGGTGACATTGCCCTGACTGGGCACCAACCGCTATAGTCATACCCAGAGCTGGAAGACACCAGAGAAGCTGTTGGGACACAGGAACCCCCTTGTTCCCCGTGGCCAGCACCAGTCCTGTGTGACCTCCAGCTCGAAGGCTTCATCCCTGCAGCTCTTGGCTGGGCTCTCTGCTGTGCCAGGCAGTGCCAGCTGGCATGGAGGGACCGTCTGCTCGGCAGAGTTGTGCACCGTGTCTGTGTGACACTGTGATGTCCAAGCCCCGTGGCACCACCACATACAGCTGGCAGAGCTCCAGGGCTGCCCTCGCCTTACCTGCATCTGCTCGGGCACCCCTGGGCCTCTCTCTCGGGGGGCTTTACTTTGTTGGGTTTAGTAATTTTTCATATGAGTTGATTCTTGAGGGTGTGGGGACTTGGCAGGCTTGAAAAACTTCTGGGCCATGAGGATGGTGGACCAGCTGGGATGGGCAAGCTCACAGCTCCTCTCCTCTGTGGAAAGAATAGAAACCCTCAGGCATGACAATGGGTAGCCAGCACCCACCTGCCACTGAGGTACCCACACTGCTGGGACATCTGGGGATGTGCCCATGGTCCCAGGCAGGAGAGTCCCCCTCCCCTTTAGAGCCATCAAGGTCCCAGCTGAAAAGTCTATTTGTGGCATCACTGATGACCACCTCTGGGGTTACCCATCCCTGGACACATTTCTCTGTCTTCCCCTCCCAGCACCCCCTCAGACAGCAGTCAGGTTGGGAGCCACACACCTAGTCTGGGACTTGTCTTTCTCCTCTGACTTGTGGTGGCACTGGCAGGTGGAGGCCTTGCTGTAGCTGACAGAGCGCTTGGTGGACTTATTCCATTTCTGAGCACGCCGGACAACCCGCTTGAAGATGAGGTAAAAGATCTCACAGACGGTGAGGATGATGCAGATGGCAGAGGCTCCCACCATGAAATAGGTGAAGACCCTTTTCTCGGTTGGCCGAGCAATGTAGCAGTCCACGGTGTTGGGGCAGGGCACGTCGGAGCACTTGACCAGCCGCGGCAAGAAGAAGCTGTCCCACATCTTGTGGAGGAGGTAGAGGAATAGGATCTCTACGATAAGCTTGAAGAAGAGGCTGAGCAGGTAGGTCCACCACAGCCCACCGTGCTTCTTGCCCGTGTTGCTATAGAGCCTGGGGCAATTCTCCCCGTTCTTCTCCCGGTTCTTCCTCTCGCGGTCCTCCCGGTAGGCCACGTGCATGATGACCAGGAGGGAAGGGCAAGTGACGAAGATGAGCTGCAGGGCCCAGAGGCGGATGTGGGAGATGGGGAAGAAGTGGTCATAGCAGACGTTGGTGCAGCCCGGCTGCCGCGTGTTGCAGTCGAAGTCCTTCTGCTCGTCCCCCCACACGCGCTCGGCCGCCACCACGTAGACCAGCACACGGAACACAAAGACCACGGAGAGCCAGATGCGGCCGAAGGCTGTGGAGTACTTGTTGACCCCACTGAGCAGCGCCTGCAGCGTTTTCCAATCCATGGCAGCTGGTGGAGACCAGAGTCACAGCACCTGGAGGAACAGCAGCAGAAGCGATGGGCGAAGAGCAATGGGAGGCAGCCACGGAGCAGCTCCTCTCACGCTGCCCTGACCCCTCAGACCCCTCCCCCCAGCACATTACACTCATTTAGGTGAGGGGACCATCCAGCTTGCAGACAGTAAAGCCCATCCCCACGTTCTCCTGTGAGAGGTGACTCAACTTCCCCACACTTCCGTGTGACAGCACCTCAGCCGTAAGGGATGAGCCACCAGCCAAGTCCCTGCCACCAAGTCCCCAGCCTGATTGCACACGTTGTGTAACTTGGCAGTGCAGTGCCCTGCAGTGGGCCAGGATTGACAACAGTGGCGGGGGCTGTGGGGGGGCGCTTGGCACGTCAGCAAACAAAGGCTTGTGTGGAAACCAGCCCTGTGTGCTTGCAGGTCTCTTGGGATGGGATTGGGAGGGGACCCTGCAGCACATCTCCATCCCTTCTTCTCACTGCCCACAGGGATGTGTGCTGATGGCTGCCAGGATGTACCCCCAGCGTCCTGCCAGCCCCCTCATGCTGCCCAGTGCTGAGGTGCAGGGTCAGTGGTTGCTTCATGTGCTCCTGATGCATCAGAGCCACGGTGGGAAGGACAGAGGGGCAGCAGGAGCCCTCCCTGAGCAGTGGAACCTTGTGTGAAAGCACCCAGGGCCGAGCTGGCTGCCCAGGGTGTGGCACTGGACCAGCTCAGCTTCCAGCTGAAGTGGCCGCTGCAGAGCTGGGCTGCTGGGACATGCCAGGGACCAGGTTTGTCTCCTGCAGGAGATGCCCGAGGCAGCCTGAGAGGGGGCTGCTGAAAGCGAGAGTCTGTGCGTGTCACCCGCACATCACCCCGGGCTGGCACCCGCTCCCGGCAGCCCCGTGCTGGCCAAACCGGCTCCACGGCTCAGCCTGGGGCTGCCCTGGCACGTTGAGCCCGACCCAGCCTGGATTTACCAATCCTGGGTATTCTCACCCAGACAACTGGTGGCTTCATGCTGTAAAAGGGTCTCCCCTGAGAGAGACTTTTTGGAGCCTCTTTACCTTTGGAAGAAGTCTTGCTGTTGAAGAGCCTGTCTGGGGGGCACAGGAGAGCCCAGGAGCCAAAGGACAGCTTCAAATTCATGCCAGACCGAAAGCTTCGTTCAACCCCGAGCACTAATTTCTTCCTTCCCAGCAGTCCATCAGCACCGTGCTGGTGACCATCGCATTCCCGCTCCGCCCAGTCCCAACCCCATGCCCTCCGGGACTTACCTGGGGGAGGCTCAGGTTCCTTCCCTGCTCAGCGGGGGCCGGGGGGTGGGAAGTGCCCAGCCTGGGGCATGGCCAGGGTGTGATGGCACACGGGCGATCAGGGTCCACTCGTCCAGGGAGGGCCGCGTGGCACGGTGAGGTGTCCTGGGGCTGTGGGGAAGGAACACAGACTAAAGAGCTGCCCGGGGCTGCCTGAGAGCCTGGCCTGGCCAGGGCCACCCTGCAGCAAACCCCAGACCTGCCACTGCCCTCCCACGCTGCTGGGCCAGGGGCTCACCGAGAAGAGCATCTGAGCCGAACAGGGCTGAGCTGGGGGTCCCACACCCCCAGGCACCACCTTCAGTCACCACCTCATCAGAAACCCGCAGCAGCGAGTCAGGGTGGGGAGCAGCCCCAGCGCTCCTGCCTGGCCCTTCGCTTTAAAATCGGGAGCTGCTGCTCTGCCCTCCTCAGCCAGGAGCAGGAACTGGTGGCTGGAGCCCGGGGGCCTGTGTGCCCCCAGCCCAGCACCCTCGCCAGCCCCCAGCGTGCCATCCCGCTGTGTCACCTCCGGCTCCTGCCCCACCCGGGTGCAGGGTGTTGGGCTCCTGCCTGGGGTGCAAACGCAGCAGAGGGGGGCTGTGCACTTTCTCTAGGGGGACCCAGCCTCTCTCAGTCCCTGGGGAGGTGGGTGGCATGAAGGAGCAGGGTCTGGGGTGGCCATTCCTTCTCCTCGCGGTGCCACATTCTGCCATCCCCCTGCATCACCCCACGAGCCAGGGACCCCGGCACTGCCTGTGGGGTCCCAATGTGGCACCGTGAGATGTCGGGGTCCCCACCTTCAGCCATGGCAGGCACAGTAGTCCCAGCTTTAACCAGCTCCCACCTGCACCCTGTGAGCACCACGGGGTCCGTCCCCCCGCAACCTGCTGGTCCCCAGCACCCCTGTGAGCACCCCACACCCCAGCCCACTGGAGGTACCTGCCCAGACGGGAAGGGGTCGGGAGCTGGGATCCGGGCAGCTGTCGGAGCAGGGAAGCTCTCTCCTGGCTGAGTCTGCAGCCCTCCTGCGTGCCCAGGTGCCGTCCCAGCGCTGCGGTGCGCGGGGAGGGGATGGGTACTTTGCTCTGTTCCCAGTCACAGGGTGACTCTGGCAAACAGCTCCCCGAGAGGTGCTGGGCTGCGCACATGCACACACACGCTCGGGTTGAACAATAAAGGCGGGTCGAATCCTGCAATGAGATCAAGGGAGCTGGATTCCTCCGCAAGCGACGCCAGCGGCTCCTGCCAGGTGATGCTCCATCCCCCTCACCGATGGCTTTGGGTGCTGAGCACCCCGCAGCAAACCCCGGGCAAGCCCAGGGTGACCAGGGTCCGGCACGGGGCTCACACCGTCCCCCCAGCTATGGGCGAGCAACCGTTGCTAAGAATCACGAATTACACAATTATAACCTACTTTGGAAATGATTTCACCTCCGTAACAGTTTTGCAACAGCTCATCCGTATCTCCAACCTACAGCACCCTGCAGCCACCGCCCTGCCAGCGCCGGGGCATCCTGGACGGGACCTTTCCCAGGCGGTGGCACAGCCCTGGTGACTGGGCACTGCAGCAGGGTCCCCACGCTGCCGGGTCGCACACTCATGAGACCCGGGATGTGTCCTGCGGGGATCTTCCCTCTCCCCAGAGCGCTGGTGGCTCCCAGGAGGCTGGCTCAGGAGCCGGGTGCCCTGCTCAGCCACCCCCCCGGGCAGAGCTGCCCTGTTTCGTGCCCCTGCCCACGTGGCCCGGGCAGGAATGTGTTTCCTCTTGCCCGTGGTTTACCCGGCCTCCCGGCTGTCCCGAAGCTCTCCCGGCACCGCTCGGACACACCCCAGGGCTGAGGTATTTCCCCAGGAGCTCCCTGCGCAGAGCCCCGCACGGCCCCGCACCGCGGGCACCGCTCCATGGGTGATGGCTGAGAACCTGGCGGGTGCTCGATGCCCTGAGAGGTTTGCTGCCCGCACTTGTGGCGGACAAGGAGCCACTCACCCAGCAGCTTTTTGGCTCCAGGAGGTCAAATAAAGTGTCAGGGGTGTTTGCTGGGCTAGGGACACAGGGGGGAGAGGCCAGAGGAATGGGAGCCCAAGGCCAACCCTGGAGGTGCTGAGTGGGGTGAGCCTGGAGGAGGGGACAGATCCTGGACGAGGGCAAGGAGAGGGCTCCAGAGCAGCCAGGAACTTCCCCTCACACAGGAGCAGCCTTTGCATGGTCCTATCAGCAGCATCAGGAATCTGAGCTATGCTGTAGAGAGCTGGTGGGGCAATAGCTCTGGCAGGAATCTGGGGGCTGTGGCTTTCAAGAGAAATACCCAGTAAAGCGAGGGCTGTGAGAACCAGCAGGTCTGATTTCTCACAAGGCAGCAGCTCCCAACCCCACGGTAAAACCCTCTGAGGGCCAAGTGCTCCCAGCAGCCTCACCTGCAATTTTGGCATTTCAGGAGAGGCCACATGGCCGTGGTGAGAAAGTTCAGGTGCCTTTTGGCACGGGCAGAAGATTTCCCCCAAGGCAGTTGGGTGGGGAATGGAAACACCTCATTGTTTTGCAGAGTTTTGCAGCTCTGAGCTGGCTGTTTGGGCGTCCCAGCAAAGGGCAAGTCCCTGTGTTCCCCCTGCCGTCCCTCTGCTGACAGATCCAGCGTGGGCACAGGAACACTGTTGCCAGCTCTCAGCACTGAAGAGCTCTCGGAGGAGCTCTGGGTACATGTCCAGGGTAGGTCACCCTGCTCTGACTCAGTGTGACAGTGGCTGAAAGGCTTCAGTGCCAGATAAAACACTAAAAACACCCAGTGACTTCCAGTGACCTGACCTGAGGTCCTCCACCAAGGGAAAACCCAAGTGGCCGAGCAGGCGGCTCCAAACCAGCAGGAAAACCTCAAAGTCTCTTTAAAATTATCTCAAATGAGACATTGTAAGAGGCAGCACTTGGCCTCCCGCTGGGACCCAGCCCTGCCCTTTATCTCCAGCATCCCGGCCATCCCACTCCAGGCCCCTGTCCCCAGGGAGGAGACCTCCCCCAGGAGAGGAGTCACAGGGGCCTGGGAGCCAGCAGCCAGGGCAGCTGCTCGCTCCAACACGCTGGACATCATTCAGTTTCATTTCAATTCCCAGCAAACAGGCAGTTTAGGGGCACGGAAGAAACAAGCTGCTGCTGGGAAGGACAGGCTGCCCCTGACTTGTGCCACGGCCCACGTGAGCCCCTCCACATCCCTGTCTGGGCTGGATCAGCAGCTGCTTTCTTTTAAATCCCCTCTCCCCAAAATTCAGGGGGCCTTCTGAGCACCCTCCAAACAAATACAATACATTCCCTGTATTTGCAGTCTGGGAAACACTCAGCTTTGATGATGCCATCCTCCCCTCAATCTGCTTTCTCACCGACACGAGTCGTGCCTCTTCACCCAGCACCCTGCGCCCCAGGAGGTGGCACAGCCTCCAGCCCCCCACTGCTTCACCACCCAGAGGGCCAACCCCAGCTCCCCTTGACACAGAGCACAGCAACACAGCAGAAAGCAGCAGCCCAACGTCCCCACTTGCCTGGCCAGGCAGCGCTGATCCCAAGCCCAGATGGTGCAAGACACCCCGAGCTCTGCAACCCTTGTTCCGAGCGAGATAAAGCAGCACAACAAAGGCAACCAGCTCGTCAGGTCTCTCGCAACAGGCAGTGGCTCCAGCTGCTGCTTTGATGTGTGGAAGCAGGGCAGGAGGGCAGGGTGACTGCTCTGGGTCTCATCTCCATTAGCACTTGCAGCTGGGGAACTCCTCGGGATTTTGCTAATCGAGGGCAGACTTGATCAAGAGCAGCCAGCCCTGCTTGAAAACAAACAGCCCAGCCCTGGCTCTTCAACTGGGAAGTGATGGCTTGTGCACAAAGGACAGCTTGTGTTCTCTGGCATTAAAGGTTTCGTAAAGAACCTTTTCAGGTGGATAATCCAGCAGGCACAGCTACGAGAGTGGGCAGAAGGAGGGCAAAGTCCAGAACAGCTTCACCTGAAGCAGACAGAACCCACCTGGATTTCACCAGCTGCCTCTCTTATCCCAGAGGGCTCCAAACTCACCAGTGTGAGCTCAAGAAGCCTGGGCTGGTGGCAGGGATCCCCCCCAGGGTTCCTCCACCATCCCCACCCTCATGAGCCAGCTGGTCCTGTCCCTGCCCCCTGGTCGAGCAGCCCTGCCCACCCTCGGCATCCCCCCGCTGTAGTGGTCCCTCTGCCTCCCCCTCCAGCACATCCAGGCTGGTCCCCTTCCCCAGGGTGGGCTGTGGGAAGCAGTTCAGATTTGCTCAGTGAGGGTCTCTGGGGGCTGGTTCATCGGGGCAGGAGAACCAAGTGTCAGTAGCTGTAGTGACCCAGAGAACGGGTCCATCCAAAAGGCCACGGCGATGGCATCTCCCCACCCCCCAGAGCCAGCCAGTGCCAGGGCTGTCGGAGCTCGTGGAGAAAAATAATCATCACACCCTCTAAATAAAGCGAAACCAGCAACAGCCCGGGCTGCTTGTTCAGTGTTAATGTTACTTACAAGTGCATTTGCCATGAAATTATTGCTAATTATTCATCCCGGCTAATGCTCAGTTACTGCTGATGGCCTCAGAAACTGCCCGAGTCTCGGCAGAACACGACGTATCACAGCAATAACCCCGAGCACATTCTGCCACTTAATGTTATTGTTTAATCAATGGTTGGGGTGTTTTTCCTCTTCTTTATTGGGGTGTTATTCTCTGGCAGGAAGAGCTGGTTGCCCACGGCGTGCTCTGCCTGCCCGGCCGGATCCTCATCCCAGCCTTGCACTGCTGTGGCTGCCACACCAAGCTCGTGCTCCTGTCCCCACTTGGCTAATGAGGGTTATTAATGACGATCACATCAGCTTGAAATGGCCCTGACACCAGTGCTGTGGCTTGTGTCGGGTGAGCGATGGGGAGAGAGGTTCCCCAGGGGGCCTGAGGGTGCCTGTCCTGGCGGGCTCCTTCTCCCCTGTCACCTCCACCACCTCTGAGCTGGTTTGAAATCTCGTGACACATTTACATTGCTCCAGCCTGTCCCCAGCAGCCCACGGCTCCAAAGGGCTTTGCCACCCATGGTTTCTGGGGACGTTCACACCTCTGGGTGTGCCTGCTTTTGCCCAGCAGCCCATCTGAAACCAGGAATTAATTTATTTTTTTAAGCCTGGGATTACAGGCTGATAATGATCAAAGGTGTCCCCCTCGCTCGCCTACATCCAGAGCCTGGTGAACGCAGCAAGTTTTGCTGTTGACTTGCTGGGTGCAAGTACAAGCCCTTCCCAGGCAGCACAGATCTCGTAACACCCCTGCACCCCAAAGAACACCTTCCTGGTGCTCCTGCCTCTGGATTGGCTCGTGCCCAGCTCCAGGGGCTGCTGCCATTCTCAGTGGCTTTCCTCTGGCAGATCGGAGCCTCTGGCTGGTGGTTTGTACCCACAGCTGGTCCAAACCCAGCCCGAAGCTGCCTCTGGAGTGATGCTTTTCCAGGAGTGATGTAGCCCTCGCTCCCCTCCTGACAGTGTTGCGCCCAAGAAGCAGGAGAACAGCTTTGGCCACTACTTTTGAGGCACAGAAATTTTTATTAATTGCCAGGATACCCTCAGAACCAGCTAAGCCAGCCTGGCTGGGACGGGTCTGCTGTCTGGGCACCACTGCCTGTCACAGCCACCATGTTGGCTCTTGACCACACATGTCCTACAGCACCCAGTTTTACCCCGAGTTCAGCAGAATGATGCCATATGCCTTCCCCAGGGTGGGAGAGGCAGAGAGCCCTCGGGCATAGCCCCTCTCCGAGGCACTGCCACCCCAGCGCTCTTGCACCAGGGCAACAGAGGAGGAGGAGGAGGAGGGTGCAGGGCAGGTGCAGCTCCTGTTCTCCCCAGACGCCTCTAGGAAAGAATCTCCTCCTCGGGCTGCGTAGCGGGGACAGAGGCTGTGGGGGGGATGGAGACCATGGGGAGTTTGAAGTCCACTCCACGGAAAACCTGTCCCTCTGTGGCCTTGTGCTCGGCGCAGCCCTGGCTCTGCCGGCGGCTGTCCCTGCCGCTGGCCAGGAGCTGCTCGCGGCACCGCTTGCCGATCAGGTAGCCGGCCTCGATGAGGCTCAGCAAGATGCAGAGGCAGGTGGTGACCACCATGAAGAGGGTGAAGATGGTCTTCTCAGTGGGCTGGGAGATGAAGCAGTCCACCACATTGGGGCAGGGAGGCAGCTTGCACTTCACCAGCCTGGGCAGGGTGTAGTTCCTGTAGAAGCGGTAGAAGATGTAGAGGAAGACCATGTCCACGCCGGCCTTGAACACCAGGCTGAGCAGGTAGGTCCACCAGAGCCCCCCTCGTTTCTTGCTGGGGTTGGGGTACAGGCAGTGGTAGTCGTCCCCGCCGGCCGCACGGCGCCGCTGCTCCTTGGCCTCCCGGTAGGCCACGTGCATGATGACCAGGAGGGAGGGACAGGTGACCAGGATGAGCTGCAGGGCCCAGAGGCGGATGTGGGAAACAGGGAAGAAGTAGTCAAAGCAGACGTTGCTGCAGCCTGGCTGTCGAGTGTTGCAGTCAAAGTCTTTGTGGTCGTCGCTCCAGACCCGCTCGGCCGCCACCAAGTAGACCAGCAAGCGGAAGATGAAGACGAGGGCGAGCCAGATGCGGCCGAAGGCTGTGGAGTACTTGTTCACCCCACTGAGGAGCCCTTCGAACACCTCCCAGTTCATGGTCCCCGATCCCCTTGGCTAGTCTGGGAGGAGAGAGAAGATACTGAAGCATCAGTGACAGCACCAAGCCACATTCGTACCCAGGTGGCCTCGGGGACCAACTCTGGCCTTTCCTTGGGTGTGGGGACATGCAGCAACACGTGCCCTGGCACAGAGCTGGTCAGGGTGCAGGGCACTGTCCCGCCTCCAAGGTTGGGATCTGGCAAAGCTGCTGGTTCTGCAGCGGCAAAACCACCTTCAATCAGTGCCAGCTCTGGCCCTTGGCTCAGCTCTCCACCAGCTGTGCCACCCGCCCCATCTCTCGCCTCGTTGACCAGGTATTTGTTATTAATTTTCCTTACGTTGCCAGGCCTGGCCCAGGCAGATTACAAATCAGAGCAGCTGGGGCATGACTCACCCAGCTCCACTGCCACGTCCTCTCCCTTCGCTGGAATCTGACATCACCTTCACTATCCCACCCGCCCAGCACTGACCTACACCGTGCCCACACATCGTGCCAGCCCACACCAGGCACAGCACAGCAGGGAGCAGAGGCAGCGGGTGAGCTGGGGGGGGGAAGGGTCTGGGTAGCCATGATAACCAATTTCCATCAGCTCAGCCTGTCCCAGCCCCAGCACCATGAGCAGCTGCTTTGGCCCTGGACTGCATGGTGCTGGGTGAGGGCACCCCATGCAGCGTGGGGCCGCAGCCGAGCGGGGCTCCCCGGGCTGCATTTGGCACCCACTCCCCTTAAATTTTTTACCTACCAGTAGAAGATATTTTACTCTGCTTGCTGGCAGAGCCCTCGTCCTGCTGCTCCGCACAGCCCGGCCTGTGTCACACACCCGCTCACGGGGCTGTGCACCCCAGATGTGCCTTCCCCTGCACGCTTCTGGCAGCAGCCCGGGGTGTGCCCATCACCCCAGCGTCGGGTCAGGCTCCGCGGCAGACGCAGCTTCCCCAGCCCCAGCTTCCCAGGGCTGGAGCTGCAGCTGAGGAGAGTTTCTGTGCCACTCACCTGCGGGACGTGCCGGTCGGTGCTTGCCCACGGCAGGAATGCATCTCCCGGTGCACGAAGCGCCGGCGCCGCCTGAGTCACCCCCGGGCTCCTGGGAGCGAGGAGGAGATTCCCAGGAGCATGGGAGGTTCGGGCAGATCCCCACGTGTCCTGGCAGCTGCCAGATTTCCTCGGGTGAAGGGATGCCCTGCGGAGCACTGGGGCCCGATCCTGCTGCCATGTGGCTGCTCTGCAGCTGCCAGGATGTCGGAGTGCCCAGCAGGATTTGGGGTCCCTTCACCCCCTCCCTGCACCCATCTTTTCCCACTCAGACTTGCACAGGTGACACAGCCAAAGCCCTGGGACCTCCCACTCGAGGTGCCAGGAGCTACTCCAGGTACCTCCCTTTATAATCCCTCTTCACTCAAACTTTGCACCATGGCAGTACCTAAAGCAGAGCCTTTATCCCTCACCCCTTCTGACGTGTGGGCAATGGATTATTATCTCACTGGGAATTAATTAACCACTTTTCCCGTGCTCCCCTCACCTGCAAGCCTGAGCAATTCTCTTCCCCATCACCAGAGCCCAGCAGCCCTCCCATGATGAGCCCCCCAGCTCACAGAACCCCCTTTTTGAGGGTTGACCCCCAGGTCACAGCTTTGGGGTCCATCAGGGCGCACAGAGCAGGGGTGCAGGCACAGGCGTCAGATGGGTAGGGGTCCAAGGATTGAGTGGTGACGTGCAGGGTGCAAGAGCTCAAGTGTGGCTGGAGTTGTTTGAGGAGCAAACACAAATTTCATTTGCAGTTCTGCTGGGTTTAGAAAAAAACTGTAGAGAAACAAATCTAAACAGCTGTAAAGTAAATTACCAGTGTTTGCAGATGGCTCCGGGGAAGAGTTCTGCAGTTTGAAATCAAACAAGACCATTTTTTATTTTTTTTTAACATGTTTGTGCAGTGACTGTGCTGGGAAGGGGGCTCCCGGGGGGCTGTGACCCTCTGTGGGCAGGCAGGGAGGGCACAGAGCAGCCTCCAGCCATGGGACATTCTGCCTCAGGTGTCCCCAGCCTTGCAGGTGCCCAAAGGGTGCCCTCTCTGGGGGAGCTGCCAGATGTGATGGGCAGCTTCTGCTGGTGTTAGGGTCTAGGCAAAGCACACAGCACCCAGGGGCCATCCCAGGAGTGTGGGCATGGCCACCATGGCCCCACCTTGTCCCCCTGACCTGCTTTGATGGTAGGAGGAAAAGATGAGCACTTCTGCTCCCATCCTGCTGGTTGGGACCGTCCTGCTGAGCTGAAGTGGAGATCAAGCCCCATCTCCTGGCAAGTACCTGGTGGAGGCAGACAAGACATAAACAGGGAGAGAGAAAAACACAGAGTGAGAGGAAGCTCTCAAAAGGCTCCCGTGCAGCAGACAGAGCTGACTCCAGCCCACAAGAGCCAGGGCAGCTCATGGTGCATCCTCTGCCCTTGGGCACTGAGGTCCCTCAGCCAGAGCTACCATCCCACCACTGAAACCTGCTGGAGATGTGTTTGCCCGAGGCTGGAGTGGGGTGCTGAAGGCTGCACCCTCCACCAGCCCAAACCAGCCAGCCCTGGCGTTGGGACACAGAGGTGTATTAATAGCACCACTTTATCTTCCAGGAACAAGCCCCATTAGTACATTTTCACTACAACATGAAATATTAATAACACTTTGCATTTATATAGTGTCATTCATCCAGGAGTCACCAGCCGAGCTCCTGACATGAATCAAACACCATGACCAGCTCCGGAGGAGGCAGGTAAATAGGATTATACCCATTCTCCTGCTGCACACACTCAGGCTGGGTTTCCTCCAGGACACCGGTATTTGTGGCAGTGCCTGTCACAGGTGAGACCACCAGCACTCCTCTGCCTGCCACCTGAAGATGCCACCGTGCTAAAGCTCACGAGGCCACCTGCCCTGCCTGGGGCATCTCCACCCGGCCCACCCACTTTGCTATCATCAGACAGAAGCTGCTCTGGAAAAGCAAAATGCTTCCTTGCTGCTTTTGCCTTGAAGGTTTTGGAATTGCAGGAGGTTTTCCACTTTGTAAAATAATAATAATAACAACAATGGTAATAAGAATATTCAGGGGGTTTTTGGTCCCTTCCTTGACAGATTTTGCAGGCATGAAGCACATCAAACCCTGTGCCTGTTACCTCACCCCCTCCCCGCAGCTGGAGGCTGCCCAGGAAGCCAAGGGTGAGATCTGAATCATCAAACCATCTGCTGAGCTTCTCCAGCTCCAGGGACTCACAGGGTCCCAGCAAACCCTGCTCACAGACACCAAGCATGTCCTAAGGTCTCTGCTTTACTCTCTATCAGGTTTCAGCTCCGTTTTCTGAGGAAAAGTTTGGTTTTGTCTTTTTCAAAGTCCAAGGGAGTAAGTTCTGGGGGCCACATCCCGGGCAGCACCGTCTGGCACCGAGCTGCCAACACCACACGCTCCTCACACAGAGCTGGTGGCACAGGGAGGGGGTCCCACAGCCAGCCGGGCCCTCACACAACCCGAGGGCTCCAGCAGCATGGAGAGGAGGCAGAAAAACGTTGGGGAAAGGGCTGTTTTCATCTTATTAAAGAGCCTTATATTTAAACCCTCCTTCAGGTCTGCAGCACAAGATGATTGCAAAGGCTTTTACCCACTAACTCAGCGGGAGCCACGTCTGCTGTCAGCGCTGTCGCATGCAGATGCTGGTTAGCAGGGAGGATTCCCATTGCTGATGCTGGATAAATACAGAATAATAGGTCCTGGGTGAAGGTCCAGAGCAGGGCTGAGCATCAGGGAAGGGCTGTTTGAACAGCTCAGCGCCCGTCGCTCCCTTCACCCAGCACCATTGCTATTCAGAGAAGTGGAGCACCTTGTTTGCAGATAATTAAAGATCCCAAACAGATTAGTGAAAACTAAACACAGGGAGCAGGCTGGATGTTGGCTCATCCAGTGGGAACGTTCTGTGAGCTGCTGCAGCTGAACTTACTGCCTGGTCAGCTCTGGTACCCTCTCCCTGGCCCCATCCATCCATCACAGTGCCCATGGCTCCACACCAGTGCCCCATGCTGGGGGACACACACCACACACCCCCCCCCCCCCATCCAATACCTTGGGAGACTTGCAAAACCTCTGGAAATTTCCTCAGGGGGCGCTCATATCTTTTTGCCCTCTCTCTCTGGCAGGAGGGGCCAGCAGAGAGGGTGCTGGAAGGTCCTGCAGGTGCTGGTGGCTCAGGAACACATGCCATGGGATAAACCTCCCAGTGCAGCCCCAGCAGCGCAGCCAAGGGCTTGGCAGGAAGGGAGAGGGGCACTAGGGCTTCCAAATCCATTTTTAACAGGGCCCTGGGGAGGTTCTGCTCCAGGCAGTTCACACAGCACTGCTGGGGAAGGAGGGAGTCTGCAATTAAAGGAGGATGGTGAGAAGGAGGTACCGCTAACGAGGCCGACAGCAATTAAACCACCCTGCTGGCACAGCAGCCGGTGAGGGCAGGGTGCTAATGAGGAGGCTGCAGCAGGCAGGGGGAATGGAGCTGCCTGGTGAAGGTGTTTGGACCCAGCACTGCAGGGGCTACAGTTCTGCTGTGGCTGGGCCATGGGGTATTAACACTTTCCTGGTGCTCCTTCATGTGGCCAGGATGGTGCTTGGCAGACCTGCTGGCTCTGGTCAGAAGCTCTCCCCTGGCACACCCATATCCAGGGGCTGTCTGGAGGAGAGCAGGTGATGCCCTGCCTGGCAGTGGCCACCTAACGAGGCCATCAGCCGTTAATCTGCTAACATGTCTCAGTGAGACTGCAGGGAGTAACCTCATTTCTAGGGAAAGCTTAATTAATCAGGGAATCAAAGTGACTGGAGGAGACGGTTTGCTACCCAGGAGATAAATTCACACGGTCAGTGGTGGCTGGGGACAGGGACCAGGTTAGCAGGGACCTAAATCACAGCAGTAGCTGGTGCTGAGCAGGGAAGGGGACAGGGTGAGCAGGGTGCCAGGACACGCTCGTTCTAGGAAGCCTCTCTCTGTACTGTGAAGCAAATGAACGGGGCACAGAAGAGAGATGCTGGGGTGGCACTTTTCCCCTAAGAGGGCAGAAATGAGAGTGTTCCCAGTCTTGTAGAGACCACACCCCTGCAATGATAACAAGGGAAGAACATAGGGGACAAATGTATAAGCTGGAGGGGACCACGGTGGGGGTCACACAGTCCTAAAACCTCAGTGGGCAGGGGCTGGGGTCCCAGGACACTCTGAAATTGGGCACAGAGCCCTACCCAGCCTCCAACCCCTGAGTAAGGGCCCTATATTGTGTTGTTTGGCCAACTTACCATCAGGCAAGCACCATCTCTGCCCTTGCTGCTGACCTTGGTGGCATTCAAACGGGCGACCCGACGGTCAAAGTCTTTATATCCTATTACCAGTCTCCTGAGTCATGCCTGTCCCCTGGCAAGTGATATTATTTTGAAATGGCAGCTAAATGGGAAAGGGGTCGTGCTCCCAATACGGTGACAATAGGACATGACAGCACTCTTCTGAGTGATTAAGCCTCAGGTGATGTCAGGGCTACAAGACAAGTGGCTGGAGAATGGAAGACTTTAATCACCCCGGATGTGTCATCTCATCCTCTGCTCCCTCCTGCCAGGGTGGATTTTTACTGAGAAATGGGAGCCACAGGAAGAAGAATCACGCCCAAGCCGTGCACCCACCAGTCAGTTACTCGTGCTGTGGGCACGGCTGTTAATACCCACCCCGAGCAGCCCGCTGGCCCTCGGAGATCGTTCTGCAATAAATAACCTCTGATGGCTGAGCCCACCCGGGGCCGCCCGAGCAGACACTAGATGGCATTGGGAGAACGCAGCCGCCTTCCCTGGAACAGTCTGGCAAGAGCAGAGCAGAAAACTCAGGATGACGGAGCAGAAAATGTCTCTGCTGGGGAAGAGGCCCCCAGCTCACCCCCAGCCTCATGCCAGCCTCTGCGGCGGGCGGCTGCGTGACCCCGGGGTGGGGACGGATGGTGGAGCGCTGGAGCTCACGGCGTGCGGCTCTTTGATGAGCTAAGAAAGTGCTTTCTCACAATATATTTTTAATTTTCTTTTTCTGTGAGGAGCTGGGGCTTGGAGGCTGTGTGGCCACGCGCTGCTCCCTGGCACCCAGTTGCCCCCAGTGGCACCAGCACAGCCGTTCAGGGCGCCGGAGGGTGCCTGCCCAGCTGTGGTAGCCGGCACCCACCCACCCCGTGCCAGGGATGGCCACCGAGAGCCAGGCTTTAAAGACGGTTCAGAGCTGAATGCTGCTGCTGACCAACCCCTCCCCTGCTGACACCAGGAACCTGACAGCTCCCTTCACATGAAAAGGCAGATTTTTCTCCTGCAGACTGGGCACGGGGAAGCAGGGACACGTGTGACGAGGTGGCTGCAGCCCCATGGCCAGGCAGAGGCTTCAGGAGCAGGAAGGAAGCTGAGGGGTGACCGGGAAGGGGCACAGGACAGGTTTGCTCACCCAGGACAAAGTGGAGTAGCAGTAGGGGCTACAACACCCCAACCCACCCCGAGGCAGTGCCTTGGGAACCACAACAAGGTGGATCTTGCCTGCCTGCCACCATCTCTTTGGCCTGAAATCCCTGCCCACGGGATGATTTTTCCTCCAGAGGTCTCAGCCAGGGACAGGCTCTGCATCACAGCACCAGCATTTTGCCCCAGGGCAGTGCTTGCAGCTGTAGCCTCCAGCCAGCTCGGGGCTGTGACAGCAATAGGGCCTCAGAGACCAATGAGCCTGTCAACCCCCTGTACTGGGGGACACACCTGGGGTCAGCTCCCCCCCAGCACTGCAGATCTCACATGAGGGATTGGTCTCTGCATGTCCCCATCACAGCCTGGTGGGATCCACCCACCCCACTCCCATACGAGGGGTTAGGGTGTCCCTCTGCCTCCCTGGGCACAGCCTGCTGGTGGGTGAGGGCAATTTGGTGTCACTGGATCCACCCTGGGGGGACATCATTCCCCAGCAGTGCCTACACAGTCCCCTTCATTCGATCCTGCGCTGGCTCCTGACGCTGCAGAGAGCAGCAGCCTGAAGCCACAAATCATCTCCCCCTGCAGCCCATGGCTGCCCAGGGCACTGCCAGCAGCTCACCCACTCCTCCCTTTATCCTGGGGGTTACCCAAAAGGCTCCATCCATCTGGGAAATGGCCACATTTTTAGTTGCTCTGCTCATGTAGGTGAGTGAGAGCTGCCAGTGGCTGCTCTCCTGCCCCTACCTCCCATCCTGGGAGTTCTGTCTGAGCAGGGCAACGTGGCAGAGCCAAAACTCAAACACCTTCACAGGCACCTCTGTCCCAGCTGTCTGATACAACGGTGGTTTTTTTCCAAATGCTAAAAATGTGCTCACATCCCAACAAAACCAGTCCATTAAAACAACCCATCACCCTTCTTAATTTGCTCGTGCTGCTCCTGGGGACTCTGGGCAGCAAATGCACAAACTGAACTCTGAAAAGGGCCCAGACTTGGCTCAAAGCAGGAATTTTTGCATCCTCATGCCTTAAAATGTCAACACTTTAATTAGCTGCCATCTGAAGCTGGAGTGGGTCTGTCTGGAAAACAGAGAGCAAACTGGTTTGCCCATCTCTGTTTTCAGTTCAGCTTGAGAAATTTGTTCAGGTTGACCTTTTCTCTCCCAGACCCAGAAGAAAGTTCCCAATCCATACCAGCGTTTCCTAAAAATAGGACAAAATAGCCCCCTACACAAAAAACCCAAGCAGCTGTAGGGACGGTGTTGTGCTCAGCTCAACTGCATCACAGCAACACCCAGAGGGGCCTCGACAGTGAGATTCCTGCCCCGGGAGAGACAGGGGATGCTCCTGACTGCCACGGTGACCCAGCTGTCACCTCCAGTGTCTCTCCAGGGCTCCCACCCCATCTCATCACCTCTTTGTTAACGTGGAGAACTCTGTGACGTGCAGCGAAGACAACGGGACACTGAACATGCTGGAGACTCAAGAGTTTCTCATCTCCTCTGGACACTGCGGCTGGGTCCCCTTCATCCGAAAGGAAACCCCCAGTTAAAAGGATCTCAGATCAAGGTGACACCTGCTCAGAGTTTTCTAGTGCACCATTTAAATCTCCTTCTCAACCACCCCTCTCATTTTCTTTTTGTACCTGTAAGGCTGCCGGAGTCATAACTTCCACTCCAGGGTAATTTCTTGCTCTGGAGGACACAGTGAACTTCTTCACAACGTGCTGACCAGCCCAGAACGCTCCTCCAGGTGGGTTACGCTGGGTGGTTATTGGATTTCAGCTGCTGCAGATGGAGGTTGGAGCCACTCACTGTGTGTGCCTGTGTTCAGCTAAGGACAGCAAAGCCAGAGGAAGCACCTGCAGGAGCTCAGGAAGGCAGGAGGCCCCAGTGTCCCACCACAGCTGCTGGATTTGGGAATCACAGGAAGGGCTCTGCTGCCCCACACAAGGCCGTCTCCAGCACGACCTCCAAGACCAGAAACCACCAAAACCCAGACACCACTGTCAGGCAAGGCCACAGAAGTGTCCATCACCATGTTGGCTGAGCACTGCCGAGGGCTCGGGGAGGTTGGGTTTGGGTCTGAACTTGGCTGGTAGCCCAGCGAGCACCTTCTGCTTTCTGGCACAGAAAAGCGACGCCGAGCAGCACTTGGCCTCCTTTGCAGAGCACGGCAAAGCTGGGGCCAGGGAAATACCTTCCCGAGAGCCTAATCGTTCTTCAGCAGGTCAGGGGAAGAAGAGCGGGATCAAAAGCATCCTCCCTGCCTCCCCACTCGTTGACGGAGAGCCCGGAGCCCTGGCCCGGCGGCGCCTCCGGCTTTGGTGGAGCGCGACACTCGTCTGCGGCGCGGCGTGTAATTATGGCTGGGGAAGAGAAGGGGCAGAATGAGAGCCAGCCGCCTTTCATCCGCACCCCGCCGGCCGCCGCCTGCCGCTCGCTATTCTTATCCCTCCTGATCAAGGAGAAGCCTTTCCTCCTCCTGCCATTGAAGCCCGGAGCTCCGGCATCGCTCGGGCGGTGCGGAACCGACCGGCTGCGCCGAGCCGGGGCTGGAGACGCTCCCCGGCCCCACGCTGCGGGGCACGACCCTGCCACGGCGGCTCCGGGCTCACAGCCCGCCCGGTGGAGGCAGATCTGAGCCGACAGATGCGGGCACAGCTCTGCCTTGGATCCTGCTCCACGTGGGGAACGCCGTGGCTCAGATGGCGGTGGGCAGTGGAGAGGCCGTTCAGGGATCTGCACCGGTGCTGAGCAGAGGGTGTGCCCTAGGGAAGAGGGGAAAGGGGGTTCTGGGAGGAAAGTCTGGTCATTGGGATTAAAAAAGCTCCTCATGGGAGACTCTGACTCTTCCGCTTGGGCAACTCTGCCCCAAACTCAAGTCCTCATGAGAAAAATGAGATCCTGTGAGTTACAACAGCAATTGGACACGGGGGGTTGTGTCCCACTGTCCTGGAAGAACGTGGAAGTTTCTACCAGCACCATCCATGAGTAGGAAGCTGAACTGTCTTGTTGGCAAGAAAAAAAAGACTTCTCAAGAGCCTAGATCTGTTCAGACACCACAGCAGAGGCTGATGCTCAGGCCACACAGGGTAATGCAAGTTCAGGGAGTGCTTGAAGAAGGTGTCTGGGCCCATCTGCTCTGCTGGGAACCAAGTCAGCAGCGCTAACCCAGGGACTAAGAATGTTTGAGGAACAACCAAGGAGACACCCAACTCAGCTGGTGATACTCACAGCTTCCATCTGCTACATGAAGGGTTTTTTTGTGCAGCAGACGGGCATTGCTGGTGCTTCCAGGCTGCCTTTGCCACTTGTCTCTGACTTGGCTGTCTGTGGGTCTTACAAACCACTCCAGGAATTAACCAAACCCAAGGTTTCTGGAGCTGCTGGAAGAGTGCACCAGGGAGCACCGGGCAGGTCTCCAAGAGAAGGCTCTAAACATGCACAGCTCCACTAAAATCACCAGTATGGGGGAGAAGGACAAACCACCTGTTCTTTCACAACCTCTTGGAAGGTAACTCCCATGCTGATGGACTGCTCCCTCCTGGGCACCAGGGACCACACATACCCAGTCCTCTGGCAGTTAAGGGTTGATGGCACATTGCTCTGAGGATGCCTCAGCATCCTGGGGAGATGCTGAAGCGAAACAGCCCCGTGGAGAGGAGAGCAGCTCACTCTCCAATCTGCACAGCGTGGCGTGGGGAGTTGCACAGGGCTCCCTGCTGCAGGTTCATGCCTGACTGCAATCGATATAACCTTTTAAAATTAATCTACTTTCTCCTCTCTTTTGCACACAAATGCAAGTTGCTGCAATTCCTCCATTTCTCTGACATTTGGGAAAAAAAGATCTGCCTCACCGGAGTGCTTTCCTTACACTACAGACTTTATTATTTTAGGGTGAAATGAAAATAAAGGCTACTTTTTTCCTGTGATATTGGGAAATGAAGGTTCTCTCTCCCACCTAATCACTGCGTGCACGAGCATCTGCCAAGCTGAAAGAGCAGGGCAACGCAGGACAGCCAGGGTCTGCTCCCAGTGCTCCCAGTCATTCTGCTCTGAAACCAGGGGAAAGTCACTGCCAGCAGTTCATGGACCAAGAGCTGTGCCCCAGGTCGGTCACCGGAGAGCCGGGGCTGCCACTCAGCAAAACCACTACAGCCCCTGTGGAGCACTGGGAGCTTCTGCTCCTGGCTCTCACTCGGATTTCTAGACACCCGGGCAGCCGTTGGGCTCCTGATCACCCGCAGCCTGGGCAGGGAGCTGAGAAGTTGGCAAGGGAAGGACAAGGGGGCTCCATTTCCATGCCACTCTGTGTTTGTACCTGTTTTAAAAAGCTGGTTTTCTTCCCTGTTTCCCAAAAGCAAAGGCCAGGTCCCTCCTCGCCCCTCTGGGCCTGCGGGCTGTGTGCAGCAGGAGTGAGGAGGTGAACCAAGGAGCTGCTGCTGGACCCTGCATGTCCCCAGGGACAGCTCTGAACTGTGATGCAGAGACACCCTGTCAGCCAGCTTGTACCCACAACTATCTCCTAGTGCTGGGCATCTAATGGTGCCAGTGTTGGGGCAGAGCAAGGGCAGTGGCAGCAGCACCCCCGCGGACCCCGCGACCCCTCGGCAGTGCCGATTCCCCGGGATGCTGATGGCAGAGCTGGAAAGGGCAGGGCAGGGTGCCCAGTGCCCAGCCAAGGCGAGGGGTTCCCGACACCACACACAGTCCCATGGGGATGGTGCCACTGCCCACGCAGCCAATGTCCCCGTCCGTGGAAGACGGGGCTGGGCTGCCCGGCACAAACCCAGCAGCCTGTTCCTTCTCTTTCCCAGGCTATTTTTATCCTCCTCCCAATGACAGATTGAGGGCTTCAAAAACCAGCCCGGTGAACTCTCTCCTGCTTCCCCGCCATGGAAATTACTGCGCAGCGGTTCAAAAAGGGAGAGCAATTTGCAAAACAAATAAGTCTGCGATTAGCTAACAAGCGGCAGGCTGACCTGACAGGGACCCTTTCATTAGGAGACACTTATTTCCTGATACTTCTCTATAGAGCACCGATTAAGTGCATTGGGATGGAGGGAGCTACTTCATACTGTTTTAATGAATTAAATATATGCTCCTATTTGGATCTTAATGTTAAAAAAAAAATTAAGTACAGTAATTGTCACATTCCCAAAGCCAGTCATCTCTCCACTTAGCAGTTCATCTCTACTTTCCCCTTTCCACCACAATGTTTAATCTGTTAATGTGCTTCTCGTGTCAAAGTTTCCAGCACAGGGAGCTCAGGAGCTCTCTCCTCTGGGTCTCCTCCTGCTCTCCAAGGGTACCCAGCACACAGAGGGTTCTCCAGGTCCTGTCCTGGCCATTAGCTCCTGCTGGGGTTTTATCTTTTCCTCCTCTATTTCTCCTCCCAGCAGATGCAAACACAGAAACAGGAGCTGTTCCCCCACCTCCAGGCTCTGCCAGCCTGTGCTTCTGCCCAGGGCGATGCTCTGTGGCTCCTGTGGGATGCAGGGAAGTTTTGGGGACAGAAAGGCTCAAGAGAAAATACCTTCCTCTGAGATTGTCCCTCAGCCTGTTCTGCTGAGGTGATACCCACTTTTGACTTTATAGAAGCACATTCTGAGTTCTCTGAGGGACTGGGAAAAAAAGAGAAAGGGGAAAAAATAACAAGGGAACAACAGAGGAAGGAAGTGACCGAGTGTCCTGGCCACAGGGCTGCTGTCCTGAAGCTCACGGGGCTGCAAACCTCACACGTTACATTGATGTGCCTCTGACTGGCATGTAATTTAATTACTGCTTGCTTAAAAGATTAAATCCACGATTAAAAGAATTTATATGGATTAGCACAGGCTGATTTTAAATCACTGCCAAGCTCACGGCAAAGCAAACCAGCAATCTGCAACCTGCAGCAAAAGCCCCGGTGATGAGAAGGGCTGGGTGGCAGCCCTGGCCTTGCTCCTTGTGCCAGCTCCTCAGGGAGCAGGAGAGCTGGGCACAGGGACTTGCCAAGAGCCCTGAGCCCCTTCCTGGCACAGCCGTCTCCATGCTGGTGGCAGCACAGGCTCTGCCACAGAACTGGGAGTGACTTCACCTCCCCAGCACTCCAGAGCTGCTCCAGAGCATCCTGCTCTGAGTCCCCACTCATGAATTTTAGGCCATTGTTAAGCCCATCTCTTATTTTTCTTAAGTCACTTATTAGATGTCCCTTTTATGAGGGAAAGAAAGCAGCTGTATGGGAGGAAGAATAAAGCATGCAAACCGGGAAGATTTATGAAATAAACTGGTTTAAATCGAATTCACAGGTCTCCAGCTGAAGCTGTGCTCCAGAAAGTGTTATTGTTTCCCTCTCAGGGGTGAGAAGGAGAATGTGAAATTCATTTTCCTGCACTGGGAGGGGAAGGGAGGATCAAGAGCAGCGTTTTCATCAAACTGATTCTTCCAGCACAGCCATTTACCAATCCTCATCCCTTTCACAGAGCAGCCACCTCACCTGGCTGCTGTGGCCGTCCCTGGCACAGGCAGGAGAGAGACCGAGCGGGTCCAGGGGCAGTGCAACAGCCCTGCTGGCTCAACACAACATTGAGCAGCACCTCTGAGAAAATTCTCCTTCCCTGAACAGCAACCAGAGTGGTCACCTCTCCCCTGCCACCCCAAAGCACCACAGCTGAGGCCGGGTGCCCTCGCCCCGTTGGCAGCGTGTGCCGCGCTCACTCACTGGGTGTGGGTGGAGACACCAGCCAAAGACCAACCACCATGGTTCTGGGATGCTCCTCCAGCCACCTGCCAGTGGCAGTGCCAGGCCAGGGTGCTGAGAGCACCTTCCTGACCCCCCAGCCCTCTCCTCGCTCCGTCTGCGGCGCGACACCGGGCCCTGGGCACGCTGCTGCAGTTGAAATATTAGCGGAGAGATTAGAAACAGTGCTCATGATTTTGTGATGCATATGGTAATTAAAGTGTTACATTGCAATTATGATGTAATTAAACTGTGGGATGCTCTTCAAGATGCAATTGCCACTCATTTGCATAACTGACGGATTTGCTTATTATCACCCTTTTAATATATGTATTAAAAAGAGCATCAGGAGCGCCGGCAGCGGCAGCTTTGCAGCGGCTCTAGCCAGCGCTCAGCCTTCCTCCAGCACACTGCAGGGCCCTGGCTGCCACTGATTCACCTCCTCTGGCCAGGGCTCCCCCAACTGGGACTCGAGAGAGGCTCCACTGACCAGCAGCCCCCCCAAAGCCCAGCCCTTGGCAACCCCTTGGATGGAGCAGTCACAGCTTCGGCAGCACATCCACCCTCAGGCAGCTGGGGGATGCTGGAAGCAGCATCTCACTGGGTCCCCCCCAGGCAGCCTCTGGGTCACCTCCCTCTGCACAAATTGCTGCCAAACTCTCCCCTGCTCCAGGCTCTTATTTCAGAGTAAGAGCTTTTCCCCTATTCCAGCCTCCCAAAGCCAGTTCTCTGGTTATTCCCCTTTTCAAGGATGCTCTTTAGGGGTCCCTGCCTGCAAAGCCCCAGGAACCCATCCAAACTGACCTTTCCAAGCAATTAATGCAAATCCCTATGTCCTGCTACACCCAGCAGCTGCACACATCTGTCACAGGGTAGCCACCAAAAGGCAAATTGTATGCACAACAATTATCCTCAGCTGTGCAAAGACCTTTCTGTATCTGTAGGTACTGAAAAAAAAATAAATCACCTTATAAAGATTTTCTCCTTTTTAAACCCATCAGAACTTCCTCTGAGGAGCTAAAATACCCTCAGAATTGAGTTGCCCATAACCTTGTCCCGATCAGGCAGCTGTGAGTGGGTGTAACACGTGGCAGGGACACGGGTACACGCTGGGGCAGCCCAGGAGTAACGGCTCAGAGAGAGAAATCTCCTCTGAAAGCCAAATCCTGTGTCTGGACTTCGCTTTTATCCAGAGAAGGCCATGCCTTAAAACATCCCTGACAGCTGGTAATGCCTCAATCTGACTCGCCCAAGAGCGCACAAGAAAAGGAGAAAGGACTTTTCAAATGGTTCCTTTTATCTGCTGTTTTAACCTGCACTGAGAAACACACGATTCCTGTAAAACGTGATGTCTGCTGCTCTGCAGAAATAGATCTATCAGGAAAATCACAGCTCTGCTTGGAGAGGACGAGGGGTTGGAGTGTTTCATCCCCTGCCCATGAGACCCCGGGAGTGTGCCCGGGTTTAATGCTCCGTGGCACGGGGGGGACCCGAGCTCTGGGTTTCTGGTGACAAACAGGCAAACACAGAGCAACTCCTGCCACCGAGCCACAGAAACACACAGCTGTAGAGCAGTGACCTGCCAGGCCTGCTGCTCAGAATCATCTGTGTTTTCTCAAAAACACATTTCTCTTTGCATAATGGCCTTCCCAAACGGTACCTTACCTGTCATTACAGATTCTGTCAGCCTGCCTAGAAAAAAAACCAACCTGAGCATCCATTTCAGCAAATAAAACTGTGTTTTGGCTCTGCACACATCCATGTGAGCTGGGGCTGGACCAGGTGCTGCTCAGCTGCCTGGCCCTGAGCTCATGGGGCTCTGTGGGGAAGTGGTCCCTTCCCCCTCACCCAAAAACCCTCTGCAAGGAATGGGGGGGGGGGGGCCCTTGGATGTTTTGGATGCACCTGAGGCTTTCACCCATCCTCAAGGGAGTGTGATCACTGCAGGACCCATGAGCTGAAGGTTTAATAAAACTGGAGCTTAATTTCAGTTTTATAAAGACTTGTTAAAGCTAGGAATACAAACCAGTAAAAAGATACAGATTTACAGCTCTGCACTTTTCTGTTTTAATTATTTTCTTCACCCTGCCTTCAAAAGCTGCTGTCAGGAGGCAGCAGCTTTGCCCATGGGGCACTGGCTGGGCTGTGGGGCCAGGGGCAGGACAGCCTTTCTCCAGCGTGGCAGCGAGCAATGGGGTTGTGAGGATGGAGACTGGGGGGCTGGCAGCCAGGGAACTCCTGTGCAGGATCCAGGGGTGGTTGCTGGGCTCTGTGGATGATAATGGCTGCAGCAAGGGAGGGAGGCTTCTCCCCACACCATGCAGAGGGCTTGGGAGGTGGCAGGAGATGAAGATCTCCATCAATCAGGTCAAACACCAGCTCATCAGTTGCCAGCCCCCTGTGAGCCATGATCTTTGAGAAAGAAACATTTATAGTCATTTAGAGGCAGGTAGAGAAAAAGCTTTTTCCCTTCCCTCTAAGCTATAACAGATCTATGATAGGGCTTTTCCAACTTCAGCATCCCCATGGTAGCCAGTGAGCGAGGCCTGGAGGTGTAAATAAACGACTCCTCTCCAGATTAAACGATCTATGTGACAGCCAAGAGGTGCTGTGGCTGAGCTCCACGCCAGGGAGCGCTGAGCACGAGCCAGGATGGTGCCAGGATGGTGCCAGGAGGGTGCCCATGGCAGAACCACCTGGTACCCCCATGCTCCGCTGAAGGGCTGGGGAGCTGGGCTCCCCAAACATGCCCCCAGCAGCCTGCAGTGGTGCCCCTGCCCCTCCTTTTCCCTGGTTATTTGGGTTTAGTTGGGAAGCTGTAGAAGCTTGCTAATTAAAATTGATGTCGTGTTCACCAGAGTCCAATTCCGCATCGAGCTCCTGTTGCTTCCTTCTCCACGAGAGCAGGTCTGCCATATTTAGCCAACTTCTAAACTCATTAGCAAAAGCAGATGCTTAGATCCACAGTCCCTAATGACTGTAAATGAGAGTATTAGTTTATTGACTGATGGCCTAATTGTTGCCACCACGACACAAGCGACAGATTTAAGCCCAAGTGCTCCTTGCTGGAGGATCCCCAACCTGCAAGGGGAGAGGGAGAGACAGAAAATCTTGCCAAGGCTGGGAGCCAGGCGAGGGGGACGGGCCCTGCAGCACCCGACCTCTAAATGATCCAGCATGTGAGCAGTCAAGAAAAAGTTAATTAAATTACACTTTACCCAACACAGGTCAGAGCCCTCGAGTGCGTGTTGATGCGTCACCTTCCGTGGGTGCAGTGACTTGCCCGTGTTCTCTGCGTGGTAATGAGGAGCCTGCTGGGACCTCTGACTGCAGCGTGTGCTGCCTGTCTGCCTGTCCTTCCCTCCCTCCTTCAGCTGTCCATGAAAATGCAAATAAAGGGGAGGAGGGGAAGGTCGTTGCTCAGTCCCTGAGCAGCCCTGCATCAGGGAGCTGTGCCCGATGACCTTCAGTCCTGCTCCTGCATTAGCCCCGTGGTGGATGGTCCACAGAGAGCTCGCTGGTGTGATTAACTGCGGCTCTGCTTCAACAGAAGCATCTACAACCCAGCTCTGACCCAGATGGGTACAAACCCCTCTGAAGGCCCCGAGCACGTGCCTGGGCAGCTTGTAGAGCAAGGACAGACTTAAGCCACAGGCAGAAACTGCTGCCTTGGGATGCTGTTGGGGAGACAAGACTCACTGCTAACAGGAGCTGCCTCGGGCCAGCGACTTGTCAGAAACAAGAGCGAGAGGTGCGGCGGAGGCTGGGAGAGGTGCCAGGGCCCTGGCAGGATCAGCAGAAAGCCTCTGTGGGAGCTGCTGCACCCGAACCCTGAAACGCTGACACGGCATCGTGTCCACGCAGCAGATGCTGGGGAAGAGAAATAGCCATGAGGAAAGAGTCTTGGCCTTAAGAGTTTGGGTGATGTTTCTCCAACACCTAAAAATCAACAGTAAAAACAGATTTGCAAGAGGATTTAAGAAGCATCGAGTTGCCTGGATACCAGATCCTCTAAGTACCCAAAAAGTAATTATAAAGCAAGAAATCTGTCTCCGCTAGGCAGGTGCATGGGAAATTGGAAATCCATTTGCAAGAGTCTCTCTGCTTTCTAACGAGACAGGTTACAGCTCACCCCTGATCTCAGCAGCCACGCGCACGCTCCTGCTCCCCACCCTCCTCCTTGGAGCCTGGCACAGCATCTCCATGGCAGCCCCAGCCCATCCAGACCCTGCCCCGACCTGCAACTCCCCCCGAGTGCAAAGCCAGGGTGGCAGCAGCTGCTTTCCATGCCAGCTTCCCCCTCTCACAACCCGACTCAGCGCAGCTTTGGCTCCTGAGCACCGCGTGCCACCCGCGACCCCTCCAGACGGTTGGCACAGGCACGGCCCCCGGGTCCCCAATTAGCTGCCCGAGTGCTGCTCTACCCTGGCAGCCTCACAACCCCTGCTCTTGGGCCAGTGTGGAGAGCTGCTCGGCAAACCCCTCCCACATGGCAGAGCAGCTCAGCGCTCGCCAGAGCTGCTTCCAGCGCCTCTTCCCCCGGGATGCTGCGGGGTCCGGCTGACGGAGCCAACTGGGCACTGACACGCCAATTAAAATAAACCCTGATGGCCCTGCTAATGAGAAACCCACTGTGGCTGGAACCCCTCTGCTGGGAGAGTTCAGACTGGAGAGGAGAAGGCTCCAGGGAGACCTGCTGGGGGCTCGTCAGGACTTCAAGGGGCCTGTCAGAGAGATGGGGACAGAATCTTTAAGCAGAGCCTGTTGGGAGAGCACAAAGGGTGATGGTTTGAACTAAAAGAGGGAGATTTGGGCTGGGGAGAAGGGAGAGATTTTTTACAGTGATGATGGTGAAAGCCTGGCCCAGGTTGACCAGAGAGGTGATCACTGCCCCATCCCAGATGAGGGTGGCTGGAACTACAGCTACTCTTATCTAGGCTGCCCAGGAAAGGAGCAGCTCAGGACAGAGCCCCATCTGGGCAGCACAGTCCCCCCTGCAGCAGCTGAGCAGCACTGTAGCTACTCCTACACCAACCACCACCTTGGGAAACACGAGTTGGGGCTCCCTGTGACTCCACACCCTCAACAGCCATCCCTGGAGCACACCCCCAGGGTGTGCTCTCCTGCAGGCTGAGCCTGGGGGGATTTCTAACCAGCACCCAGCTCCCCAGAGCAGAGCCCGCTGGTGCATCACCAGGCAGTGTAAATATGACTACAGAAGCCTTTTGCTGCTGTAATTGTTTCTGTGTGGCCTGGGAGGAGACAGGTTGTGCTGGAAGCAAGAGGGATTTTGCTGAAGCATGAAAAGAAAAGTCATTTAGTTTAGGTAACAGCTCCGGAGCTTTAGGGGTCAACAAATGGAGAACTCCAGGAAAATACTTTTCAGGGCAGGACAGTCTGGAGAAGAGGAAAAGGAATCGAGACAATGAATTTATTAAGTGGATGATTTCCCCCCTCCCAGCCTCTGTCTGCTCCTTTTCAGCAACAAAATAGAAGCCACGGAGAAGAATTAGTGGCAGAACAGACAATACACAGGGCATGGCAGTGGGAGGAAAAAAAACCCAGGGGAATGGAGTAGAGACAGTGAGTTTGAACTGCAAGAAGTCACAAAAAGAAGGGGTGGGAAGTAAAAATTGGGAAGAAGAGCCTGACTGGCCTGGGAATGCTGCTCAGTGCAGACACAGGGACACCCTGGCTCCTTCCCCCTCTCATTCACCCGGAAACTTCCCTTTGGGGGTCCCTCCTTTTGGTGCAATATTTCCTTCTACACCAAGTTTCCTAATTGCTCATTTCTGAAGCTGGTATTTTGACAGGATAAAGGGCAGGCTGGGATGGGACCACTCCCCTGTGCACCAGCTCATTAATGCTGTGATAGGCAGGGAGATCACAGGGAGTGGTGGGTATAAGGAGTGACCTTGACCCAGAAGATTTCTTCCTTGTGTTTTTTTAAATTTTCACCTCTCCGTGGCAGTTTCTGGCTTTCAAAGGCAAAATCTGCCTCCAAAGAAATGAATTGCCAAACGTTTATCACAACTTGCCTGGAGGTATGTAAGGTACAAGAGGAAATCTCTCCCCCAGCCTCCCATCGCACCCTACCCTCAACGAAAGAGGAGTCATGTGAGTGATCTTAGCAGAATCAGAACAAGCATTTAGTGGTCTTTAAGGACCCATAAAACACTTCAGTAGTTTGCTGTTTTATATCTGACTATCTTCTACATTAGCCATTTAAATTAAAACATTTATAATTAATTGAACAAATAATTTCCTCTTACCCCCTTTGGGGACTGGAGCACATAAGTCTTCAGTAAATTTTAGTCTCTTAAGCCACAGGGGTATCCATTTCTTTTATAAGGCTTATTTTCCTGCAGGGTGGGAACCAAGGGCAGGCAGAGAGCAGTTTTAACTGGAAAATCAATTGATCGGAAAGACAAATTAACGTGGATCTTTTCAAAAGGGGAAAGGAAAAAGAGGTGGGCACTAGGAGCCCGTCTGACAGGAGCTGCTGTGATGCAGGCAGCAGGGCAGGCAGCCTCTGTGGCACTGCTGGGCACAGGAGCCACAGCCCAGCTCTGGACAACCACTGGGGAAAAGCATCCTTAAATTCTGGGAGTGCTGCAGTGGGAATCCCGGGGTCACCTGCTGGCTTCCCACTGGGGCAGCCCTGTGAGCAGAGAGGGAGAAGAGGAAGGGTGGTGGGGAGGCTTGCCAGGAGAAGGTGCTGAGGGTGAGGTGGTGGCAGAGTCCTGCCCCAGCGTTGTGTGAGGAGAGGGCAGATGCAGCACGGGACAGTGGAGATGATGCACTGATGGGGTTATCTCTGCTGGGAGCTCTGCCTGCAGTGCACAGAAGATGCAGGTCGGGGGCTAATTCTGCCTATCACTTCCAAAGAGCCCTTTTCAGATAAGAAGCTTAACCAGAAAGATTATCTGGGCAGCAAGATCCTCCCTGTCCTAAAGCTGCTGCTGAAAACATCAGCCAGAGCTGGCAACACCAGGAACTAGGGAGCTCCCTGCACAAAAGATGGGAAGGAGATCTACCTGAGCCCAGAGGGGATCTCTGTGTCAGAGACTCCACCCAGAAGGGAGGGATGTGACCATCACTGCAGCCCAGCAGGACCTGGGGTGGAGGCAGGTGCTGCCCTGGAGCTGTGTGTTGGGGCAGGGATGCATTTGCAGAGCAAAGGGGATAAGAGGAAAACACCAGGATCAGTAAAGCAAATTCAGATCAAGGCTCAGAAAACCCTTAAAGAGGACCAAGAGCAGACAGGCTCTGGCAAGGGCAGACTCTGGAAAGCAGAGTCCTAGCAAGCAGGGGATGAACAGAAGGACGAAAGGGGACTCAGAACTGACCCAAGACACACCACACAAGGCACTGCTCCCCGAGAGTGATGGGTGGGATAACCCCAGATCAGGCTCAGGAGCCAGGCCTGCCTGCTGGTCTGGGTGGCCAGGCTGCTAGCTGAAGCAAAGGAGCTCTGGAAGAGCCCCAGTCTTTGCAGAAAATACAGTTTATTTTGATGCCCTGGAAATGCCTTTGTCAGTAGATCTATTCTTTCATTGTGAAAAAGCCTATTAGCTTTTGCTTTCTACTTCTATGGGAATTTATTCCTCCATCAGATCTTCAATATAAAAGTGCTTCCCTTACAGAGATTGATACCGTGTATATGAAAAGCTCCCTGTGCCTCTGGGCCAGGCAGCCCCTTCCCTTAGGAGGGATGAAGGATGGCTTTGACAGCAAAGCACTGAACAGCTCCACAAGATGAAATCTCAATTCCAAGGTCTGCTGTGACATCCTGGTGACCTTGGGCTGTCACCAAGGTACCCAGGCAGCAGCACGGGGTGTGCTGAGCTCACAGCAGGAGGGCAGCTCACAGGCAGCACTGAAACCTCAGTGTTTTGGCAAGGGGGCTGGAAGAGCTTTAAACCCCTTCCCCTGCTGCTCAGCAGGCCAAGAGCCAGGACAAAGCTGGTGGTCTCAGGCTCAGCTCTGTGGGGTCCCCCAGTGCCCTGGCTCCCAGCTGGTGTCAGAGGGAAGGTGCTGAGCATCTCTGCTCGGGGCCCTGCAGAGCTGGTACCAAGTGCTGACTTCAGCCCCAGCCAAGCAAAGCTAAGCCCTTTCTCTTTGTTCAGCCCTTTCTCTTTGTTCAGCCCGTTAATCAGGAGGTAGAGCCACCAGCAGCATTTGATTCTGTCCCCTTGCTCACCACCCCAGTAGCACCAGCATGTGCAACACCCCTTGAAGTACCACGAGTCCTTCTGGTCACACTGGGCTGCCTGGGACTGCTCTGGTACCAACGAATGAACAACAGGAGGAGAAATGTGCCCAGCCAGCTGCAAACATCTCCTGAGCTGGGGACAGGGCACCCAGGCTGGGCATGGAGAGAAGCTTCAACAGCCTGAGTGCAGCAGAGGAGTGACACCTGCCCTCAGTGGCTCCACTGTGCCCTGCACCAGGCAGGGCTGGCACAGCACATGGGGTTGGTGTGACAGCTGGGGGGGGGGTGAGGGTCCTCCTCTCAGCTTGGCACCCCCTCCAGCACACAGACTTGGGTCTGCTCACCTCCCTTGGCCACCACTGAGCCTCTCTGACCAGCACTGGTGTGGACATCAACCCCCTCCCTCCCCAGCAGAACCCCCTGCTCCTGCTGCACCCAGACACCCCATCTCCTGTGCCCAGTGCTCCCAGTGGCCTCGCAGGGCTCTGGCTCCCACAGAAGGGAGCAGGGGGAGATTAAACTAATAAACAATCATCTGCTGGGGCCATCACAGACCCACATTGCCATGGCAACGCCTGCCAGCAGCAGAGCCACCTCGCTGCTGGGACACACTGGGATTCCTCCAGTGGGACTGGGAAGGGCTGGCACGTGGGGATGGGGTGACAGGGACAGGGGCCAGCCCTGTGCTGCAGAGGGAGGAATCCACCCAGAGCTTTCTGGACACCAGCATGTGACACAGAGGCTTCTTTAAGGCCAAGTGACAGACTAAACTCTCAGCAGCAAAGAGCCATCGTGTTGCTTTTAATTATCAGGAAAGGTCCCAGAGCATCATGGCCTATTTAGCTTGTGCTGACAGAAACTTATTTGTCACTACTCCATTATTTTAGATTTCTTTTCCCCTCCTGTTTTTTCTCAGAGCAACCCAGCTGGAGACACAATCCCACACAGGGCTGGGGGAGCAGACAGGGCTGTGCTAACCCTGGACAACTGACCTGTCCTGTGTCCCACTGCTGAGCTCTGGGAACCTCTCCTGGTCCAGCACTGCTCTGAAAAGTGGTGTCCTGGAGCCGAGGGTCACGTCACTGCTGCCTCCTGTTTTATCTGCCCAGAGTCAAATTTAATACACCACAGCTTTATACCAGGCACTCTCAATTTAATCATCAAAATACCTTGCAGGGGATTAACTGCCAGTTTCCTCTCTTAATCACTATCGATATAATGAGATGACTCTCAGCTTTGCAAGGAGCAGGGGACATATTTGTCAGAAGGGCTTTTGCCACTGCTGTGGCTTCCTCTCCACCTGGCAGAGGCTTAGGAGCTCATCTGAGGCAGGAGATGCAGACAGGGAGGGGACAGGAGCAGGTTCCCAGAGCTTGCAGCTCAGGCCAGCACAAGGAGGATGACTCCAGCCTCAGTCCCCTAAAAATGCATCAAGTAGCAGGGCCTGGGAACAGTGAGGGGACTACAAGCCAGCAGGGCAGCCCCAGTGGCAGGGCACACGTGTGACATGCCCATAAGGAAGCCAGGCTCACATCATCAAAGCTGAGGCAAGAAAGACGAGGTAGAGATACAACCTCTGGAAAACATCTGCCCTGGGAAAAACTTCACTTGCCTGCTGGAATCAAACCCCTCAGTGGGCACAGGGACCACAAGCACATCCAGCTAGAGGCAGGTGGAGCATTGCCAGGGGGGTTGGGGCTCAGAGCTGCTTGAGTAGTGCCTTGTCCTGAACGAGGGCCAAGCCTCACCAGCAAGGAAAGATTGCACCAAACCCTGCCTGGGAACTGCTGCTCTTCTACATGAGCCTAAAGGAAAGTGAGGGCAGAGCATCCCCCTGGGCAGAGCAGCTCTGCCACCCTCTCCAGCTCAGGGCACACAGAGCCCTGCTTCATAAAAGAGCTGGAGGACCTGGAGACCCTGCCAGGAGAGCTGCCCTCCCCTTCCAGTCACTTCCAGCTTCCAAACAACAACAACAACAACAACAAAAAAATATTAAAAATTGATGTCACCAAGCCATAAATCCCTTAATAAAAGAAATAGGCAGAAGGAACCCTTTCTCTTAACAGAAAAGCACCAGATTTAATCCTCAGATGCTTTTGCTTCTTTTGTTCTGGCAGGATGGTGGTTTTCAGAGGACAGCTTCACATGGGAAAGCTCCAGCCCCAGCTCACCTCTCTGTCCTGCCAGCACCTGAGCCCATGGACAACACCTCACATCCCAACCCCAGGACAGATCTGCCTCCCATAATGAGCCAGCAAAGGCTGTAAACTCTGGTCCACATTTACCCCCTTCCTGCTGGCAGAAGCTGGGTCCCTGACACGAGGTGATAGCCCTGCTTATAAATCATTTTGCCCAGATTTAGAGGAGAAAGGAGCTCTTATGAGAAATAGATCAGAAGTGACACAGCTCATTATTATGAGGTGAGTCCAAGTTGCAGACAAGGGCAAAGTTAATAAAAAACGTATCCAATCCACAATGGTAACTTTAATTGTTACCACTAATGAAGCCTATTTAGGATGGATTATGTACCTGGCACTTCGGATGCAGCCCTCAATTCATCTTCCACGTCAGATGTCTCATTGCATCAGATCCAGAGGCAGAGGGAGGGGTTTTCCCCCTTCTGCTCAACAACAGATTGAAAAACAAATCTGGTGCATTCCCTCAGCTGAGAGGTCCATTTGTCCAGGGCAGGGACTGTGTGGAGATGATCTGAGAGGGCATCTCACCTCCCCAGCACGGCCTGGAGCTGCTGAAGCACCAGCAGCTGCGGGACCTGCTCAAGGGCAGCCACCTCCCCACCTCCCCCTCACCATTTCCAGCTGCAACAGCCACCCAGGTGGGCTCAGGGCCCCAGGGGGTGGCCAGTGGCTGTGGCCCTGCCCTGGACCAGCCCCCTCCTCCCAGCCGGTTTTCTAGGCACACTTCTGGAATTAAGGACAAATTGTAATTACTTTGCTCGGTAGCAAAACCTTTGGAGGAAAGGGCTAGTGATAGATTTCAGGTTTTATGGGAGCTGACAAGCAGCATTACTCAGGCTGCACGGGAACTGGCACCTCGTCAGGCACGGAGCTCTGCGGTGACCAACCCCTGGGGCACACAGACACTGGGATGCTTTTTTCTGAACACGAGAACTAAGCACGTTGTCTTGTTCAGCTCCCTCAGCCCTGCTGAGAGGTGAGCCTGGCCCTGGCACACAGGCTGTGCTGGGCACACTGGGCTGTGCTGGGCACACTGGGGCACCTCCCCCTGCCCCAGAGCAGCAGCTGTGCTGCAGAACACCCTGCAACACTGCAGCAGAGGCTGAAGCCACAGCACAGGGGTGAGTGACCTTCACCAAGAGCAAAGTTTTCCAACAGAGAACACCACCACGCTGAAACACTGCACCCAGGGAGGACACAGAGCCTGTCACTGCAGCCTGATCCCACTTCCAGGCAAGGGTGATGAATTTCAGGATGACTTCTCCCTGTTTGCTAAGGTCACATTACTAAGGGTCCCCACAAAACAGTCTGAGGCTGCACCCATCTGCCAAGACCCACCACGTCCCATCCCTAGGGCCAAGCCAAGCAGGAGGGAGCTGTGCAAGTCTCAGCACCAGCAGGAGGGAGCCCCAGCACCAGCAACACTGGGGATCCAGCAGTGTGAGATGCTCTCATGTGGACAGTGCCAACACAACCTGCTCTGAGCAACTCTCCCTGCACAGAGCCCATTCACCCCGGGTTTGCAGCAGCCTGTGCCTCTGGTGTCAGTAGTTCCCTCCCATCCAGGCTCCATTTAGCTGGACACAGCCATTCACTATGATGGCTTCAGCATGAGCTTGATGACTGCTGCAGCCTCCCCCAGCACAGGGGCCGTTAGTCACCCAGCCTCAAATGGGATCGTTCTCCCTTTTGTCCCCATTTCCCCTTCCCAGCAGCACTGTTCAAACACCTTCTCAGAGCACAGGAACTAACTGTGGAGATGATTACTCTGCATTCAGGTGGGTGCCACAACTGTGCCTGGAGGAATTGCTCCAGTGTCCTTCCACAGGACACAACTGGTGCTGCTGGAGCAAGGAATCAGGGGCTGGCAGCCACAAGGATCCCTTCCCAGCACAAGGAAGGTGCATTGAACATCCCACAGTGTGCTGGAACCTGAGCATCCCACTGTCCTCCAGCTTTGCTCATCCTGAAAACAGGAGACTGAAGCCACGTGAGCAATGGGAGCCTTTGAAAGCCTGAGATGGATGGATCCATCTCATCTTCACCTGCTAGATCCATCACACCACTCTATTTTATCTGTGTCCCTTTAAATAACCCTGCTTGCTTCCCACCCAGAAGGGCAAAGAGGGAAAAAATCAATTGAAAAGAAAAGGAGATGGGGGGGGGGGGGGGGGGGGAAGGATAATTATAGTCAACAAAAATTAAGGAAAAGAAAAATGATGTAAAGAAATTACTTCTCATAAAACAGGGTATTTGATAATGGCCCTTTCAAGCATTCCATCAAGTAAAGGCAACACATTCATTTCAAGCATTAAAGAGGAACCTTCAATCAATCAGAGAGCTTCATTTTTACACTGCAATTAATTCAATTGACCTTTGTGTTGCAAAGATCTGGTGGCTGAGGCACGAGGGAAGCCTGCCCAGAGACACACTGTCATCACTGGGGGTGTCCATCTGCTGGTTCCAGGCAGCAGGGCCAGCCCCAGGAGCTGCAGCCCTACCCTGGGGCTTCAGAGTGGCACCTGGGGAAGGGACTGGCCACCGTGGTGGGAATGGACAGCACTGGAAACTCGCTCAGACAGGGATGCTTCTGCATGAAATCCTGAGGTTAAACCTCTGCTCTCAAAGCAATTATTACCAGCTAATGCGAGCTGGGAACTGGCCTCTCCCTTCCCTCTGATTGAAATCCCATCTTTGCCCACTGGCTGCATTCACTTGGAAAGCCATGGAAATCAGAGGAAGCCTGTGGATGGGGAATCTCAAGCCATGAGCATTTTGGATGCATGGTGAGCCCACACAGAAGAGGGGCCAGAGGGATTTGGGACACTGCATTGCTTTGGGGTGGGAAGACTCCAGATCTGCAAGCTTCTTTGGGAGCACAGGTCCATCTCCTGCCCCTGTGTGGGTGCAGAGCAGCCCCACGTTCCATGCCATGTCCCAGTGACATCAGACAGTCCCACCCCCCACCAGCTGCTGCCCAGGGTGGTTCTCTCTGAGGTGCAGCAGCCTCCCCAGAGCTGCCAAATCTCTGCTGCTCATGGGGGGAACCTGCAGCCCCCACCAGCCTGTTCTCTGGAGGCATCTCCTGGATAAACAGCAGAGCAAGTACTAATAAAGATGGAGGCTAAAAATACAGAAATAGCATTTATTATGGAGGGAAGAATCCCTTGAATTTCACCCGGGCTAATTAACATTTATACAAAGTGCACTCATCACAAACATATATTAACCTTTGAAGCATATAGAAGAGCAGTTGGGAAGTATATAATGAGAGCTGAGAGACACCAGAGCTCTGCACTTCCCTGCTGAAAACGCCCCCCTGGCCTCCTCTTGGTTGAGCTTTGAAGCTCAACCACAATTACATTTTTCATCACTCCTGAGGTAGGTTCTTACACCCCCCCATCCCCAGTCAGGGCTGGAGGGAGGTGGGAATTGTCTACCCTGCAGCTGGACACTGCCCAAGGCTCTTCATCCCTCTCCACCTGCTATCCCAGCACACCCCAGAAGCAGAGCAGCTCTGGTGAGGAGCCATGGCAGGGCACTGGGAAGAAAAATGACAGATTTTGTCCAAGATTTAAATTAAACCAGCAATCGATATTGCTCCTGAAAGCAGAGAGGAGAGCAGCCATGATGTTGAGATGTCCTTAATGATTCCAGTCAAAGTCATTAGCAAAGTTACTTCCCTGGTGCTTTTTTTTTTTTAATTTTAATTCGGAATTATTTCTAATTGGGATGGGGGTGGAGACCCAGTATCCTCAAGAAAAGGCAGAGAAACAAGGAAGATGTCTGGGCAGCACTCAGGCTGGAAGGCTGAGATGTGGTGCTGGTGCCTGTGCCAGCTGGGCTGGGAATGTGGAAGGGAGGAGAGTTTCAGAAAGACAAATTCTGCATTTCTTCCCCCTGCTTACCTGTGTGGTAGGGAAATGGGTAAGTGGCCAATGTCACAGCTCATTTAACAAGAGACTAATAATGATCAATCACTGCTCCTCAGCCTCCCTGCCCCTGCTTGCTTAGCAGAGCTGGCATTGCCCACATGGGTCATTAGCACAGCCAAGGATGGATGGTCACTGGCACTCAGGGATGCAGCTGCAGAGAGAACCCTGTTCTGGGGGGACAGCACAGACCCCCAGCCAGCCTGGGCTTTCCAGTTTCCATCTCTACACTCCAGGGAGGCTCAGGGAGAGGACCCTGCTGCACCACGGGCCAGCTCCCCCTGCTCACCCCGAGCACCTCACCCTCCTGCTGGATCCAGCACGGGGTTGGGACTGACTTCAGGAGCCACCCCCGGAGCCAGGGCTGCTGTTTGCTCAGCCACCAAGCAGCACTTCTGCTTTGGGCTCTCTGCAGCTCCTCATCAATCCTCCCCGAGTCAAGAAAAGCCAAAGTCATTTAACTCTGTGCTAATAGAAGGGCGAGCAGGAAGGAGCTCACAGGCAGCCAGCACCAGGCTTTCCAGAGGAACAATGAGGAGCAATTATGCTTATCAGGAGCTGGGGTGGGATCCTGCACGTCTGCAGGCTGGTGCCAGCAATCACAGTTAATTTTACAAAGTCTGGATGACATAGAGAGAAGATTTAGATGTTCTAATTACTCTGCTGAATACCAGGGGTGCTGCTGATGAGGGAGGCAGGCACATGCACATCCACACATATGCACTCAAAGCCAATTAAGAAAGAAAAACAGCAACAAGGAGCCTGCAGGCTCACAAGCTCTCAAAAAAAATGAGGTCTAAGCTGACCTACCCCTTGCTGTAAAACACAGCGACCACAAACAAGCCAGAAGACTTCTGCTGCCCAATTCCCAGCAGCTTTGCCCAGGGCAGGAGAGGATTCAAGCCATCAGCCAAACTACAAAGCTTGATTTTTAGCTAATAGCATCACATACAGGGGCTTCCACCCAGGAAGGGCCAGGAGCTGGGGCAGCAGGGAAGTGCTGCTGACCAGAAAAATCCTGCCTCTCTAATCCACACCTCTCACTGGGTGCCTGCAGAACACTCCCAGATCTGAACTAAAGGAAAAAACCAAACCCAACACCTCGTAAGACACCACAATTCATCCCTTACAAGGCCACAGCATCACACTGAACTCCAGCCTTCTGCAACTGGCACCAGCTCCCAGAGAACCAGCACAGGATCCCTGCAGCAAAGCCCAGGATCAGGCCACCCCAGAGCCAGCTCCTCTCCCCAGCACCCCAGGGGAGTGGACTTACCTGGGGCTGGTCCCCACGTGGGCTGGCAGCCCAGCTGCTCCTCCACAGTCCAAGGGCTCAGCAGGCAGCACTGGGGTGGGGGCTGAGCCACACAGAAGGACATTTTCATAAGCTTCTTTCTAATTCAGGATGGTAACAGCTCCAGCAAACCCCCACGTGGAGCTTTGTGGCCTTCTGGAACAGTCACATTCTCCACTCTCCCCAAGAGCATCTCCACACCCCAACCAGGCTGCTCAGGGCAGCTCCTTCATGGCCACCAACCCTACAAATAGAGCAAAAAAACTACCCCTGGCAGCAGCATCATTAAGCCCTAAGGGGGACTCATTTATCTCTTAAAGCCTTGAACCAGCTGGAGCTGATCTCATCACAACCCTGTCTCCTGACTGGTCTGAAACCCACCCCTGGGCTGCAGAAGCCCAGAAAGGTGTTAATAGGATGCAGGTGCCTCTCTCTCTCCTCTCCTCAAGACTCTGTTGGTAGCCAGTTCCTTCAGAGGAACAAGGAATAAAGAACTTAAGGCTATAAAACCAAAAAGGATGTTTGGCCCTGTCTGGGGGATTACCCAGGGACCAGCAGCTGCAATTCAGTGGAGCCTTGGTCCTGCCAGCAGCAGGATGGTGCAAGGACAGACCCACCAGTGATGGGCCAGGGGCTGGACAAGCAGTGCACGGAGCAGAAGCTTTACACAAGCCCTGAGAAACAATGCTATTATCAAAGTAATTTATTGAGGAATGTGGCATTAATATTACTATGCTTATTAATACATAAAGCTGTAGCATTATTACTAAAGCAGCTGCAAAACACGGCATTACTATTAATGCCAACATGAATATATTAATAATGCATTGCTGCTGCTTTGCCTTGTGCCTTACACTTCCCTGAAATTATTGTTTTGCTCTAACTTTCGTTTGTGTTTGTTCAATATTTTGGTGAGTAGTTTGTCCTAATTGGTACTCAGGGCCCAATTTGCTCAGACACCAGAGAGAAAAAAAGTTGCCTGAAAAAGCTGGAAGTTTAACCATGGCCCAGACTTGGGGCTGGGAGAGGTGCTGGCTGGTGGGCCAGGGGTGGCTCTTAACACCACCAAGGGCACATCCCAGAGGTGTCCCCAGAGCAGAGGCTGCCCCGGGGGAGCTGCCACCACCTCATCCCCTTTCTCACAAGCCCCAGCTTGTGTCTCCCAGATCACACTCGTTCCTCACACTGAGATGCACCCGTGTTGGCAGCAGGGCTGAGGAAAAGCTCCCTGTGCAGTTTAGACTTCACCCGTGGAGTCAGAAATCAGCTGCAGAGTCTCAGTCTTGCTGGACTGGATTGCTGAGCAGCAGGATTGCCACGGCCACGCTTGGCAAACACCCCTGTGGGCTGAGGCTTCTCCAGAGCCAGCTCCTGGAGCCAGGTGACAGGGCAGAAACCTCAGCTGCTTCTCCAGAGATGCCTATGTGTGTGGATGGAAGCACAACGTGATGGGCAAGCAGAAGACAAACACATCAGTATTTCCCTTCTCAGTCTTGTCAGTTCCATCCTAAACTGTTGATTTACTCTGGGGCAGGGAGGGCTTGTAATGAGTAAGGGCTGCTGGTCCTGGAATCCCTCAGTGGAGGTTCCTGTTCAGAAAGGGAGATGTCACTGAAGGAGAAGGATTTTGGGTAGAGGGAAAATAGCACCTGTGTGTAAGTGCTTTAAAGATACACGGAGCAAAGTCTAGCCAGTAAGAAATATAAATCCTCAGATCTTAAATATAAATGATCAAAAACCTCCTAAAAAATCCTGAAAAATTAAAGAAAAATCTAAAAGTACACAGCTGAGCTTTAACCTTGATCCACACAGCCTATGAAGAAATCTCTGCTGCTATTGATTGAGGGAAAACGTTGTGCTATGCTGCAGATGGACAGCAGGAGGAAACATGAAGATAGAGGCACAGATGCTGACCCCACGGCCCCCACGTTCCCTGCACGCCCAGCAAAAGCAAGCAGAGTGGGGAGGTACTTTGAAACTCATTTTGGTCTCAACCAAGCCAGGACCCAGGGAGCTCCTTCCCATAGCTTCTTTAATTTTCAGGGTTTGTTTTTTTTTTTGCAGCTGCATCGTGGGGCAGAGGCAGAGGCAGAGCTGAGTGGGATCTTCAGGATCTCCAAATCTGGTTTTCCTCCAGTGCTGCCATCCCTGCCAACACCAGCAGCCTCTTCCAAAGGGCAGGAGGCAGGATTTTGTCCTGTTTGTTGTGAACTTTGCCTTCTGCTTTCACTCCCTTCCTTTGGCACTGGGCATGGCAAAGGGGCTGCTTTGTGGGTTGGTGCCATGAGCTGGCACCCAACCAAGGCCATGGAGAGGAGGAAGGAATGAAGGAAGAAGGAAAGACCTCCAGGATTTGTCTCTAGGAGCTCTGCTCCCCACTGGCCACCTCTGTCCACAGCCCAGACCTTCACCCTGCCTGCAACATGTGCACTGAGGGAGCTGGGGACAAGGACTGAACCTCCTGCACTTCACTAAATGAAAGATAATATCTGAAAATGCCAAAACTTGCTTTGAAACTAATGGGATTTAGATGTCAAAATGCCTTTTGTGCATGTGGCCCTCTAGGTCTTTATCTCAATTCAATATTCTTTGGAAGGCAGTGTAGAGTGAAGGATAGGTTTTCATCTGAGATTTTGCTGACTAGAAGTCATGGGCTGTAGGTAAATCTCACCTGGTAATATCTTACCCGTCAGAGCCCTTCCAAAACTCTGGGTAGCACAAGCATCCATCAGGGCTGACACATTAATTCAAATAGTGTTATTTTCACATCCTTTAAGGCCTCTCTTCCCATTTTTGTTTTGCAATTGAAAATATTTTGGAGGCATAACACAACTGCCATCCTCACCCTGCAGCCTGGAACCACCACCACGGGGTGCAGGGACTATTTGCATTCCAGTCAGAATTAAGCGTTGGAAGGGGTTTAGATTTAATCCAGTTCAAATATGCATTTTGCTCAGGATAAAAGGAGAAAGTCGTGGGTTCTGGCTGAAACAAATCAAGCCCAGGTGATGCTGACAGTGGCAGGGGCTGCTTCACACCTCGTTGCATATGCAGGGAATAAAGATAAATCACAGGAGCTGGGAGCAGAGTCAGGCTGTGGTTACAAGACACTGCCAGGGCAGGATGGATGCAGCCTTTAAAAAGAGATCACAGCAGGAGTGTTTGGACAGCCCTGGATCATCTTGGGGCAGCAGGGGCTGGGAAGAGGCAGCACCTTCATGGTAAGACCAAGACCTAGCAGATGATCCTAACGTGGACCTGATGAGCCCTGAGCACCCTGCACGGCCACACTGGATCCCAGCAGGGCTTGTGGTCCTGTGCTGGACCTGGGACACTGAACAGCTCTGCCCAGAGGATCTCCAACAGGAGCCACCACAAGGCCCAGCTGCTGGGCCACTGCCTTTCAGAACCAACTGGCTGCATCCTCACTGGCCACAATCCTGCTTGACACCAACCAGAGCAGCTGCTGCCTCCCCTCCAGAGCCCTGAGTGTTGCTGAGGACCCAGCAGTAGCTGTGAGACATGTTGGGAACCCACCAACCTTCGGAGGCCACAGGGAGACCCCAGGTCCTGTGAAAGGCTGATGGATGTCTCCTCACTTTCTGTGCTTGTGTCTGAGCCATATCCCTCTTCTCCTGAGAGTTTTCATTCTGTTTTCCTCAGTTTCAGACAGATTTGGAACAACCTAAAAAAGAAAAACATGGTTTTTGAGGATCTTTCCCTTTCACAGCTTCAGGCAGAGAAACACAAAACAGGTCCTAGACTGAAATTCCACCACAAATGACCACAAAAGGCTGCTCCCCTTATGGGGAGAAGACACAGGGCTCCAACAGCCATGGACTGAGGTTTTCTCATTCTCTGTCTGCTGGTGAAGCTCAGAAATATCCTGCTCTGGAGCTGCTACATCCCCTCCAAGCACAGCAAGGGACAGGGAGAGAGACAGCCTGATACAGCTTGTTTATGACAGGCAGAAAAGTCAAATTACTGAAATGTAATCTGCAAGTTGAAAAATGGGGACATGTTAAATGAAAAATTAACCATTTATTTTTGTAACATTGATTTTTTCATCAGTTTAAAAAATGTTCATTTTGAACATTTTTTTTTTTTTCCAGTAGGGGAAAAAAGCACACAGTATATAATGAACATTTCCCTCTTAAAAAAGTTGATTTTGATGCAGCTCCATATTTCATTTGTTCAGCAGTAACTGCTCTGCCATATATTTGGATGAAGAGTTAATGAAAAATAGTTTGCTGAGTTTTTTCTATTCCCATGAGGGACTTGGGTCACATCCACTCAGTATTTGGTGAGGGATCTGGAGCAGGAGTGTGGGGAGGAGCAGCTGAGGGACCTGGGCTGGTTGAGCCTGGAGAGAAGGAGGCTCAGGG
>JAOEGS010004874.1:15978-30842 GCA_025447755.1 Corythornis vintsioides | reverse complement strand
CCTCAACTCTCCCTCAACTCTCCCTCAACTCTCCCTCAACTCTCCCTCTCCTCTCCCCTCCTCTCTCCTCCCCTCCCCTCTCCCCTCCCCTCCCCTCTCCCCTCCTGATTTTCCTTCCTTCAGCCGGTGTGTTTTGCCTGATGGACTGTGTTAAAGTCAGGATGTGAGGAGGGGAAGCTGCCAGCAGTTGGGCTGTGAGCCCTCCCCCAGCCAGAGGAGCAGGGCTGGGTGCCAGGGCTTTGGGAGAAGGGACTGTTTCTACCCTCCTGCTGCACTTTGGATGCTTGGAGCAGCCTTGGGAATGCTGTTGGTGAATTAGGTTGTGCTGGGCACCTGTTTGTTTTGTTTTGTTTTTTTTTTTTGGCTGGGCTGTTCCTGAGCCTCTCATCTCTGCAGCTCCTCCTCTTTGCTCCAGATTTGGCCCAAAACCTCCATCTCTCTCCCCAAACCCCCTGACCCCTGACAGATAAGGATCTCACGCCTTGTCTCCCCCAGTGGGAAGCCAGGGGAGTTTGGGGCTGATCCTGACAGCTCACCCCAGCACCCACCCCCCTGCTGCAGGCCAGGCCAGATCCTGCCTCTCCTCCCAGCACAATTCCAGCTGCTCCCAGCGAGCTCAGTCGGAGTTTGCTTCCAGCTATAAATATCTCAGAAAGCAGCAAAGCCCCCAAAGGGTTTGGGCACTATATATAGTTTTCTGCAGCAGAAAGACATCTTGCATGGGGGCTGGGCAGTGGGATCTCCTTCTAGGAACTGGGGGGAGGAGAGGACATGATGAGAGGGGGGCTGATGACGACTTTCCATGCGGATATGGGGCTGGATATTCTCCCTGCAGCCAGTGTCCTGGTCCCTTTACACCCTGGCAGCTCCCAGCTGCTCCACTCCAGGTCTTGCTTACACTGAGTATCAGCAGAAGTTGCTGTCTGAGCACAGAGGAGAGGGACATAAAACATTTATGGCCTTTCAAAATCAGCAAGGAAATGTCTGTCTCGGTTAAAATAGCAAGAGCAATTAGAGGGGGGTGGGGGGAAAACCCCACCCAACCCCAACAACATGGTTTGTGTGTTAGTCCAGCTCTTTTCCCAGTGCTTCCCACCCTCAGCTGAGGTTGCTCCCCCATCTCAGCAGCTCTGGAGGATGGGACAAGTTCTGACCCTCCCTTCCATCACCAAACTGCTCTGAAAACCCAACTCAGGGGCTCTCCAAAGCGTGGTGAAAAACTTAGTCTGCACTTAAAATGCAATGACACCAACAAATTAATTGGGTTCCTTCTTTCTGGTGTTGGGGCTTCCCACGTGTCTCTGGATGCTGTTAGTTAAGGAAGCCCCAAACTGGAACTTCCCCAGTTGCCTTGGCCAGCTGTGGTGGGATTAGTGGTGTGAACATCTTCCCCTCCCCGGGCTGTGGTGGGGGTGAGGATGGGGAGGGAGCTGGAGGAAAACAGGAGCTCCTGGAGAAACGGGCCAAATCCTGCAGATAAGGGGAGTTTTGCTGGGGTTTTGTTTGACTCAGTATCTTCCAAGAAAAATAAATTAATCAGCAGTTCTTGGCTGAGCATCAGGCTCGATGGTCAAGCTTTGCAGTTCCCAGCCTAAAAACCAGTGTTTTTGTGAGTTTTAGTGATTTTTTTTTTCTTTCCTCCTGCAAAAGTTTTAACCTGACTGCTTCTCTGGGGCAAGAGGATGGAGGTTCAGGGTCTGCCATGGTGCTGGGCACAGGCTGTCTCTGCTGCAGTGCCTGGCATCGTGGCATTTTGCATTTCCAAAGGGTTTGGGGACCAGGACTTGCCTTGGCAAAGATCTCCAAGGGTTTGCACGCCCTCCTGGGTGGCTCTGGGGGTGAGTGCCTGGCACAGCTTGAACCTCATGTGTGTGAGATAAAGAAAATCCCAGGAGGGGAAATCCATGGAGGAAGAACTGGGTGAAATGGCCAGGAGGGTGTTGGGTGGCAGTGGGTCCTGCCCAGGGTGGGAGGGAGGGGAATTTGGAAAGTCACATTTCCCTGCAGTTGATGGGCCTGCTGAAATGGAGGAAAGTGTTTCCTGGGGAGAAAGAGGTGGGGGGGAAATAAAGAACCTGTTATGAAGACAAGCTGATCTGGTTTGACTGGGAAATGAAGGGGGGGTTGGTGTTTCAGGCTGATAAATGGCCTGGCTTTCTGTATTTGCTTTTACACTGAGATGTTTTCCCAGTGGGATCACAGCAGTAAAGTGAAACCCACGTGAAAACCTTCCCCTTCTGTGACACCAATACTGTGGGGCTGTGTCCTTCACCCACTGGGCTGGAGAACCTTCTTGGAGGCTCATTTTCAAGCTCTGCCTGCTGAGTTCAGAGCTGGAAACACTTGGTGGGAGGTGAATCCCTTGATTCCTGGAGCTGAGGCTTTGGGGAAAACACAGTGAGTGGTGGGAGGTGGTCAGTGAGTGGAGAGGTTCTGCCTGGAGCTGCACAGAGACCAGAAACATCTCCCCAGGGGAGCAAGCTGGGCAGGGGGTGAAATGAACCCCCAGTGCCCTGGGAGGATCCTCCTCTGGGGTGGAGCTTTGATTTTTCCTCCTGGTCTGATGGCTTTTGGGTTGTGGGTGAGAAGAATTGCAGGGCTTGAGGTGGTGAAGCTGGGTCCTGGGTGGAGTTGGATGGTGTTTGCTGGGGATGCTGGCACATTTGGCAGTGAACTGACCACCCAGTTTCAGAGTTTGCTCTTCTTTCTTCCCCTCAGAATGTTTCTCTCTTTCCTTTTGTCTCTTTCTGTCGTGCTTTCAGCTGTTGGGCACCAAAGCAAATGACTCTGGGTGATAAAAAAAAGAGGCTTCAGATGCAAACCCCCTCCTCTTGCTTTGGTCATTTGTTCCTCCCCTGCTTCCAGGGTCTGTACCTGACAGCTGGTGGAGGTGACTTTTCTTTTCCCTTTACAAGAATAATTTTTTTCTTCAACAGCAGAGACTGGAAGCCCTGAATAGCTCTGAACAAATAACACAAACCATGTCAGGAAGGAGTATTTCCACCAGAAGGCTAAAGCTGCTTTGAATCTTGGCTGTTGTAGAAAAGACAGAGCAGAAACCTCCTTCCTGCCTGGATAGTGGATATTTGCTGAGAGCTGCCCAGGAAACAACAGGCTGTGAAAGAAACCTCAGTCGTTCTCCCCTGGGGCACCTCCCAGTGCTGTCCCCAGTCCAGACCCTCAGGTGAACGTCTCTGAAACGCCTGTGAGTGGGAAGATGCTCAACAGCACTGGATTATGGTTGTGGGATTTTTTTTTTTCCTTAATGGAAAAAAAAAGTGCTCATACGAAACCAATCGGTTTCCGTGGTCCTTGAGGGAAGGAGCATCCCAGAGGCACCGGTCAAAGCCGATTGCTTTCTGCTCAGCGTTGCAAAAAAGGCATTAAAAATAGCCCGGAGAAGGTGCGTGGGGGGTCTCTATACCCCGGCCCCCCCCCCCCCCCCCGGCGAGTGCCTTGTGCTGACCGGCTCTGGGACGGCAGCGAGGAGCAGGAGACAGAGCCGTGCAGGAGCTCAGCACCCCCAGCTCGTGTAGGAACAGGGTGCTGAGCTTGCTCGGAGTTCGGATTCAAGCCGACGGATGCTCCGAGCCCCGTCCCGGAGCTGCCGCTGCTCGGGGCTGATCTCGCTTCCCCCGAGGAGCTGCCGACCCGGGAGAGAGAACGCGGGGGGTGCATCAAAGAAACGACTCCATCTCTCTATGTGCTGGGGCAGGGGCTGCTCTGAGGAGCCCATCCCAGCCCCTGGTGGTGCCCACATCCCGCCGGGGCAGCTGGAAAGTAGGTCGTGGCCGCGCTGGCGTTGCGGGCTCCGTCCTACATATGTAAATCGGGGCTATTTCTGGCCGCTCGCATGACTGCGGGCTCAGGCGGCTCTGAGCAATACCCTGTCCCCTTCCCTGGGGCCCCCCGAGGTGCCTCCCAGCCTCTTGGCACCTCTGGAGCGAGCGGTGGATGCTCGCGGGGCCGCGGCTTTGGGATGGAGCTTTGGGGTTGCTCCCGGTCGGAGCGGGAAGGGCTGTGAGATGGAACCTCACCCTGCTCCAGGGATGGGTGCTGAGCTCCTGCCTCCAGCCCACGGGCTCTTCAGGCAGCAGTTGGTAGATCCCACCCCAGCTCCCCGATGTTTTGGGCTGGTTTGAATACCTCCCAGCGACAGGGCAGGGAAAAAAAAAACCCTTTAAAGCTGCATTTGCGAAGCTTGAAGCTTATCTGGGGGGGTCTTGGGGCATCACTTTCCTCTCTCCAACCCCACCGAGGGGCTGGGAGTCCCTCCAGTGCTTCCCCTTTAACCCAGCACGGGATTACTGGGGCTAATCTCCTCCAGGCTGGAGTCCCTCTGAACATTGCAGCACGTTTGCATTTGGCAAGCGCAGCATCTTAATCAACATCCATTACCATTTCCATGACAACTCGGGGGAAGGTGGGCAGAAACTCCTTCCCCTGGCTTACAAGCAAGCCTGCAAACATCCCGGGCTAGCGGTCAGCAAAGCACCTCCCCCCTCACCCCCCCCAAATCCTGCCTCCTGGATGAATTATCCCTCAGCAAACCCCGGAGGGATAAAGGGTGCCCGGGAAAGAAAAGGGGCTCCTTCATTTTTCCACCCCTGGCTTGGGGGACCCGCTGCTGGGGAAGGGGAGCTGATGCTCCTCTCCTGCTGCATCCAAGAGGTTAGAAATTATTCCTGATTAATCATGATGAGGAGGTTCATTAGCACGAGAACGGCTTGGGAGGGGCAGCAGGGCTCCTGTGACTGACCCATAACAGCCCCGGGAGGTGACAGATGATGGTGGTCACCTCTCCGTGCCACCCAAACCTGGCACAAACTGGACCATCCCCACGACCCCGCTGGTTTTTAATGGCTTTGTGGCCATTTTCAGGGTTGCTGCATCACCCGGATCCTCCCTGCATCCCTCAAAATGATGCTGAGAGCTCTCCCGTGGCTGGGGGTGAGGGGGCAGCTTGGGGGGGGGTGGGTTCCTGGCTGGTGCTTCAGGGGCAGCTTCAGCAGGTGGGTTCCCACGGGCCAGTCTTGGGTGGGATTTGCACAAAATCCTCCAGGAGCTGTTAAAACACAGGGTTCCTCCCCCCTGAGCTGCTGCCCACGCTGCTGGGGGTGCAGCCCATCCTTTGGTGCCTCAGCATTCCCATTGCTGCCTTAATGGCCTCAATTAAGCCAGTCCCAGTAAATGGCATTTAAAAGCCAAAATAAAATCAAATAAATCCCATAATTGCTTTCTGTGGCCATTAAGAGGCTTTTTTACTCCCAGGGCTTCCTCTCCTGTGGTTCCAGTGCAGCATCCCTGGGCACAGTGGCAGCACCTTAGCTCCCCAGGGGGCTGTTTTGGGGGAGGTGCAGATTTCTCCTCAGTCTCTTTAGCAGGGAAAAAACAGTTGTGGTGCATCCGACCTGTGCCAGTATCACCCGTGGTGGGACAAGGAGGTGTTCCCCATGGAGGCAAGTGACACACTGGTGGCCCTGTGGCTGTGGAAGGAGGTGACACGATGGTGACCACGGCCCAGGGGGATTTCTGCCTCCTGAGTCACCCAGGCTGCTCTGGCAGAGGAGGGCATCATGCGCCCAAAAGCAGAAGAGCTTTTCAGGCTCGTGGTCCCTGGGCTGGCTCCCCACATCCCCAAATAACCTTGCTGAGCTCATCCCAGCTCTGGCAGTCCCAGGAAGGGCTGAGCTCCTGCTGCTTCCCCCCCAGAAAGCTCAGGGAAGAGAACTCTGAGGTGTGGTGTGGCCAGTGCCTCCATCAGTGGCTGATTTCCCTGGCACGTGGGCGTTCCCAGCTGAAACCTTTCCTTCCACAAACACCCGTGAGATCATTTTCTCCTTCCCACAGCACAATGAAGCATTGTCCTCCCTATCCCACTGAAAACTCAGGAGGGGATGTGAGCTAAAATGCTGCCATTGGTGACCCCGATGGCTGCCAGCTCCTCTTCCCAGCAGCGAGCTGGGCTGGGCTGGGGCTCCTCAAGCAGCCCAAAGCCTTTCCCCAGCTGCAGGGAAGGGCTTTGCCCTGGTAGAGGAGGGCACCTGCCACCTCCAAATCTACCCAGTGTGTTCCTGCATCTCAGCACTAGGACCAGCCCAGCTTGGTACTCGGGTGGGAAGGTTGGGGCCGTGCTTGGCTGGCTTTTAAAAAGGGTAATTGCTCTTTTCCTTGCCTTTTCATTGTTCAGCAAAGGGCTGTTATCTAAGCAGGCAGGGAGCAGCGTCTGGCAGCGCTGGTGCTTGGCTGGAGGGAGCATTTCAACTGTATTTCAACTGAACTGAGGCTTCAGGTCAGAGGTTTAGGGGAAAAAAAAAAAACCCCCACTCTTTTTTTTTTTAATTTTTTTTTTTTTTTTTTTGGGGGGGGTGGCTATGGAGAGCAGCCCAGCCCAAGCAAAGAGCTGGAGCTGGCCTGGGAAAGGTGAGGAAATGGAGGGTGTAAACAAGCTCCTGGGAACCCTGTCAAACCCAGTGCTGCTCACACAAGTGCCCATCTGGGTGCACAGAGAGCATCCCCAGGAGTCCCAGTGCTGCCTTGTGAGCAGCATCCCGGGGGATGCTGGTGGGAGCAGAGACTTGACTCAGTCTCAGGGGGAGCATCTCACCCTTCTCCTCACCCACCCACCCCCATGCAGTGCCCACTGCTCAGCCTGTGCACCGGGTACCACCCTCCTCCTCCTCCGAGCACTGCTAGCAATGGTGGGATGCACACCCCAGGGCACTAAGGCACCCCAAAACCCCCCCAGCTGGCCAGCCCATGGCAGCATCACCCAGGCAGCCCGTGCAGAGATGGGGAGGTGCCACCAGCCCATCTCTGGAGCCCATCTGCTCAGTGTCCTGGCACTGCCCATGTTGTGCCAAGTGCCCGTGAGTCACCAGGGGCTCGTCCCCTTGCAGGGTATTTTTACACCCATCACTTCAGGCTCTCCTGTGGCACATCTCCTGCCACACTTTTCCTTATTTATTTTTTTTTTCCCTCCCTTAATTAATGGAAACCATCCAGGTGTATAATAATAGTGCCTGGTGACCTGTATTTTGCATGCTCTGCATTGTAATTAGGAGCTGGAGCAGAGAGACCACACTCCCCAGCACAGCAAACCTTTCCTGGCTGTAATTAGGGAGAGAAAACCAAGGGAGGGTTGAGGTTTGGTTTTTTTTAAGCCATAGTGGGGAATGTGACAGGAGGGGACTGAGCCTGGATCCAGCCCTGCTGCCTCCCCCCCTCTTTCCAGCAGCTCCCATCTCCACTGTGTCATCCTCAGGCATGGAGCTGGTGGATAAACCTTGGCTGGTAGGTTTGAAGCCTGCAAGGGACTGTGCAGTCATCAAGGCAGAGGGTTTTATGCAGCCCCTTTGGGCTCAGAGGCTGCTTTCCCTTCGAAGGAGGTGGGATGTGAGGTCAGAAGCTGCTGTGGCCCCAGCCCCCTGGGCACACCAGCAATATTCAGCCCCAGGCAGAGGTGTTGGGGGGTGGGTTTTGCTGGAGACCTGTCCCTTTGCTTTCCTGTTGCATTATTGCACTGGGAGGGGATTTACCCTCTGGAGAGCACTGCAGAACTGGCAGCAGCCCCCAGCCTGTGTCCCACCCCCCTCCAAAGCACCCAGTTTTGATTCAATCTCTTGGTTTGGGACCTTCCTACCTCCTATGTCTTTTCCACTCAACAAGCTGTCTGTCTGGAAGTCCCAGACCCCTCCTCACCCACAGCAGGCAGGATTAGTCTCCCTTGAGCCATCTGGTCCCTGCAGGAGCAGACCCTGGCTCAGGCCCCTGCAAGCCCTGAGCTGATCCCCATGGGTTTCAGACCCCCACTGGGAACAAACTCCCCCAACATCCATCTGGGGGACACCCCAGGGAGGGAGGATTCTCCTTCGTACCTCCCCGTGTCTCCCCTTAGCTGTGGAGGGAACGACAGTGCCTGGCTTGGGGGGACACACACTTTGTTTGTGAGTGCTGGGGATGGCAGGGGGCCTGAGTTTGAAGCCAGGCTCGTGGAAATAGAGGGAAAACATCCTTTGGGCATCTGCCACCTCTGTTTAGGGAAGGTTTGGATCAGACCCACCTGCTGTGGTTGGTAATAAGGTGGAAAATGAAGGGACCTCTCCCCCCCCCCCTCAACGGGGCTCTCTGGAGAGGCTGGGTGATGCTCACGGGTGAGACTGGGGGTGACACCTTGGCTCCTACCTTGCTCCAGCTGAGCTGCCACCACCACGGGGAAGCAGCAGCTGTAATTCCCTGTAATCCTGGCAGGCAGGCTCCCAGGCAGCCCCCTTCACCTGGAGGGTGGTGAGCTGGCAGCACTCCGGAGGTTCACCGTGTGCAGCCGGGCACCGGCAATCGGCTTAGGGAGGATAAAGCTGCAGGGACAGGAGGGGTGAAGGAAGGTGGTGGGGTTGGAATTGGGGGGAGGTGAGTGTGGGGGGAAGGGATGAGCCATCGAGGGTCTTGCAGTTTGCTGTTGGGGGTCTGCTGGGTGACAGTGGTGGTGTTGATGCTGGGGGGCCAGGTGGCAGCTGGTGGCAGCTGGTGGCAGCTCAGGACGTGCTGGGGTCAGGTGGTGGTGGATGCCAGAGCTGGAGAGGGGGGTGTTTTGGGATGGATGGAGCAGTCCTGTGCATGTAAGAGGGGGATGGTGGCATTTTTGGGTAAAGTCTGGCTTGGAGAGCCCTGCTCTGCCTCACTCCAGGGGCTTTTCCCAGAGGGCTTTAGAGCAATTTCCTGAAGGTCACCGGGATGTCATGGACAGGGAACATCACCCCAAGGCAGGGGTGACAGTGCTGAGGATGCAGATGCTCACTCTTCCTTCTGCAGCTGAGGAATCCCCCACCTCTCATGGCACCTTCTTACACCTGTGTGCTGCAGCAGTGTTGTCCAGCAGGGCCCCCCAGAATCCTGCCCTTGTGGGGGGGACAAGTGATGCCAAGTTCCCAGCCTGAGTAGCTACTGAGGAGGGAACCCAGACACCTGGGTCACTCTGCTCAAGGCAGGTAGAGTCAGGCAGGAGCAGGCAGAGTCAGGCATGACTGTTGCATCCAATCCACACTCCTGCCATGGGTTTAAGCACCCTGTTTGGATGGGAAGTCTTGGCTGTAGGTGAGAAAGCAGCAGCTGTGGTCATACAGAAACAGCAAGAGATGTGTCCTATAGCAGGAAAATTCTGAGCCAGGCAATAGGAACCCTGTGCTGGCCATGGAAGTCAGGACATGCTGGGATAAAGAGGCTGCAGGGTGCTGAGCAAACCCATTGCTGGAAGTGCTAAAGGCCAGTTTAACTCAGCCTCTTGGGAACTGGAGCTGATCCTGACCCAGGATCAGCCTGGCTGTGGGGTTCCTCCCAGTCATCTTGCTCTAATTAGTGCAGCCAGTGCTGATTTCCAAGCACCGCCCCCCCCCTTGGTGGTGGGTAATTCACATCATTCCTCCTGCTCCCATCCCTGCAGCAGCCTGGCATCGTGCTGCTCTGCTGCCACCAGCCCTGGGCAAAGGGAAGAAATCTGGATTTTGATGCAGCATGTGCAGGGAGCATCCTCCAGAGCATCCCTGCAGAAGGAACCTTGGCATTAATCCTTGGTGTCAGCCAAGCTGCACCCTCAGCTTGGGCCTCATGAGGTTTGGGGGACCAGGGAGAACAAAACTGTCACCATTTCACCAGTGTTCCCACTCCCAGGGTGAGGTGTGAGCCCAAACCCACCTTTTGAGTGCAGCCTGGGGGGTGTAACCCACTTTATTTCAGCTGGGGGTGAGTGTAGAGGACATCACCTTCTCCACACCACTAACCTGGGACGTATTCTGGCTGCTGTAAACGTGCCTGGGATGGATGCACCCTTCTGAAACCTTGTCCCTGGGGATGCCAGGCATAGCAGTGAGTCCCAGAGGTTAATGACACGAGGTGCTAAAAATAGGGCTTATCTGCAGACCTGCTCCTTGTGCATTTGAGGACGTGAGCAGGAGGAAAGGTGGAAATGGAAGCAGGATGAACCTGAACTTTGGGCTGCTGGGTGCAACGTGGAGGTTGGGTGCTCAGGGGTTCTGGTGATGTAGGGGAGAGCAAGGGAGATTCCTGCTTGTTTCTGAGGTCCTTCATGGTGAAGTTGCTGGAGAGGTGATTTACAGCCGTGCTCCGTGACTCAGTTTCCCCAGGGGTGAAAAGCAGACAGAGGTGCCTTGCTGAGCTGCTCTGAGACTGGCAGAGGGTCACAAATTCCTGGGGAAAATGTGTCCCTGTGGTCAGCTGGGGGTTGCTCACCCATCGTGGGGTTGCAGTGGGTGTCACTTGCTTCTCCCAACCACTCCTGGTGTCATTTCTGTAAATCCTTCATGTTACTGCCCCATAAACCAAAACCCAGCAAATGCAACAGCACGAGTTTTTCTGCTGCCCTCCCCCCCACCACAGCACAGGCAATCTGCTGGGAGCTGAGCACCCAGGCAGGGCTGGGGGTAATCCCCTCTGCTATCACATCCTTAATCCTCACCCTGTCCCTCTCTGCACTGGCTATGGGACAGAGGAGGAGAGCTCAGGGTGAGTGTGGGTTTGCTTTCCAGTAAGGGATTTGCCAGGGTTGGGTAAGAGTCCTGCCCAGCCAGGGCTAAAATCTGCTGCTGGAGGGTGAGGAGTTGTGCAAACCTGGCTGCTGGAATTGTGTCGTGGTGGGTTTGCATGTCCTGCTGCTCTCCTTGCTCAAGGAAAGGCTGGAAGGGGCACCAGTCACTGATGGCCCCAGCAGGAGGGGGAGATATCCCAGATTTGGAGGATCTGATTGCAGAAGCATCACCATTCCATCCTGGAATCTGGGCACTGGGCACCCAGGGAGAGCTGATCTGTGTGGGACCACAGGGCTGCCCATCACCCACATCCCAGTGTTTCAATCCCACATCCCCAGTCTGAGCATCCCCACGTACTCCCCAGCTCAGATCTTCTTCCCTGGGTCTCCTTCTCTCCCCCTCTGCAGCAAAACAGCCAAGGTGGCCCAGACAGAGCCAGGCAGCTGCTTTCACCCAGGTCCAGGCTCTGGCCTCACTTTCCCACCTCACTTGCTGCTCTCTTTGCATTCAAACCATCTCCCATGGCTTTTCCAGCATCATTTCTGTTGCTGGGTGGGCACCCAGGGTTTGTACTGAGCTGGGAACAGGTGGAAGAATCACCAGCAGCCATGAAAACAAATGGGGAGAAAGTTGCAGATTTTTGAAGATAAATTTGTTGCTTTTTGCAAACTATTTTTTTTGTTGGACTGAGCAGCAGCTGGGGGAGTTGTAACCTTGCCACTGCTCTGGGAGTGCCAGCAGTCGGGGACCAGCCAGTGGAGAAGTCAGTGGAAGTGGCAGCTGAGTTGTCTGGGTGGAAGTGTGACAGAGGAGGCAGTGAGCACGGGGAGGCTGGCAGGGAGACAGAGGATCCATCTTTAGTAGAGCAACTGATATGACTGGGGAAAAAAAAAAAAAGCTCCAAAGCAGATAAGCTTTTGGGCTCACAAGTCCTCGTTTGGGTCCTAAATAGAAACAGCTAAGTCAGATCACTGGGTTTATTTTAATCAATTTTAGCTCTGAAAAAAAAAAAAAAAAAAAGGACAAGTGAGCTGAAAATCTTTTATTTATTTTTTTCTGGTGTTTTTTACCCCTTCATTTTTGGTTTGTTTGTTTTCTGGGAGCCCCATCACTGCAGTGGGTCTGATAGTGCTGTGAGTGCAGTGGGATTGGTGCTGGGGAAAGTCATTTTTTGCCTTTCCACATCCCCTTGAAGCCAGGGCTTCTGGATCCTCCTCCAGGCTATTGCAGGTGTTTGGGGGGGATGCTGCCCAGTTGCTTTGTGACTCAGTTTCCCCACCTGAACAGCAGAGAGGATGGTCCCTGCCAGCCAGGCTGGCTCTACAACTTTAAGCTTGAGGTGCCTGGAGCTCGGGGAGGTTTGTGTCTCACCAGTATGCTGCCCTGCCTGTGAGATGGTTGCAGAGCTCCCTCTGCTCTGCCAGTCCTCATCACGGGGGGCAAAGGGCCACCCAGGTGGGTCTCCTGGGTCATTGCAACTCCACCACGATCCTGCTAGTAGGATGCCCAGGATGAAGATGCTCAGCTCTCTGGGCACCAGGGATACACCTTCAGCCATTCCCAGGATGGATGGATACCCATGGTGGACATCAGCACCCCTGGCTGCTGCCTCCAGCTGCTGGACATCTCCTCTCCTGGGCAAACACAACATTTCTTCTTCCAAGGAGGAGGGAATTGATGTTGAGTGTCAGTCCTTCTTGCTCATCCACCCAGTGATCATGGGGCACAGCACCCAGCCTGTCTTCTCTGCTGGTGGCACAGGGCTGCCCAAGGGGTAGAAGGGGTGGAAATTCTTCTTGCTGCCCAAGGGACCTGGCTTCAAAATATGATGGAGGAAGGCAAAGGGATTTGACTGAGGGGTGATGGACGTGTGGTGGAGCAAGGACTTGAACCTGATTTCCACTGGTAGCCCTACCCACTGGGATGTCTTGCTGTGACCAGCCTGAGAAGGTGGAGGAGGCTGCACCTGATTTATTAAGAAGATGCTGAAGTCTGCCACCAATGTGCATTCCTTTGCCCAGCCTCAGTTTCCCTCTCCCTGGCAAGCACAGGAAGATATTTTTCCCCTTCTAGCACCAAGTGCTTTGGGATGGGTGAGGTGGAGACACCCAGGAGAGGCTCTGTAAGGGGCATTTCCCTCAAGACGATGACTGGTCCAAGCTCCAATGCATGCAGACTCCAGCTCTGAGCATGATCCTGCTGCTTCACTCCAGCTGCTTATTCCCCAACAAAACTAAAATACCTGCTGTGATGTCCCCACACAGAGAAGGTGAAGAGCAACCAGGACCTGGGGCTGACCTGGCAGCTCCCCCAGGCCAGCAGCAGAGAGGGGCTCTTGTTCCAGGACCAGTGATGCCACCTTGGCCCCATGCTGGGCAGATGGATGCTGGGATCCCTGGCGAGGTCACACCCATCAGAATGCAAACACCCTTTTTCCTGGGGCTGGGGCTGCCTGGTGGATGTTGCCTTAGGGACTCTGGGTTTCATCTCTCTGGGTGTTGAAACTCTGCCATCCCACTGGCTGGATCAGCCCTAATTATCCTTGGGAAGGCAGAATGGAAACGATTTGTTTAGTTATTTTTCATTAGTAGGACTTGGTCTGGGGGCAGGAAACAATGCAGCTCGGGCTGTATAAATATTTCAACAACTCCTTCCAGCCACAGAAACCTCCTTCCACACTTCCACCCGTGGACAGGATCCCTCAGGATCCCTCGGAACCTTTCCCACCCCCTGCTAAAAGCCTCCAAACCCCCCATTCCCGGAGAGGGGGGAGGTGGCAGCTTGGAGGGGGTTTGTCCACTGGCCAAAGCTTTGCTCATTTGTGAGGCTGGAAGCCTCTGGCTCTTTTCTCTGCTGGGTAAGCTGAGCCCTGCATGGGGCTGGTGGCGTTTCCTAGGCAAGGAGCAGTAACCAGAGCTGGGCAGCACTCGGGTCAAAGCTCCTGCTCTCCAGTGAGACGTTGGATTTTAGCTGGAAACCTGAGCTTTGCTGCTGTGGTGCAGAGCCCAGGAGCTTCCAGACGGGGCACATCAGCATCCCAGTATCCACACTGGTGGATAAAAGGTGACTCCTTTACTGGGGGTGACTCCTGGGACCATTTCTCCTCCCTTGGCACAAAACGGGGCAACACTCAAAAAATAAAAGCAAAGTTTCAACAAACACACGAGCTGCCCCGTGCAGGGAAAATGGTTTATTTTAATTTTGCTTTTTTTTTCTTTTCCTTCTGGCCACGGAGGGGAGGGAGACTGTGCAGCTGCCGAGCTGAAGGGGCTGGTGCCGTCGGAAGGGAGATTGATTACATTTCCAGACCAATAACCACAGCACATAAAGTTCAGGGCAGATAAATATAGGTCGAGGGCTCTTTGTGTGTGGACTAGAAAGGAGGAAATACCTTTTATTTTTTTTGCTAAATCATGGAGCTCCAGCAGTTGATCTGCTGGGGGTGGGAAACGTCGACCTGCTCCTGAGCACTTTCTGGAGGGAGGTGGGTGGGTTTTGCTGCTGAATGGTGGAGATGAAATGACTTTTGTGGCCTGGGTGATTGCTGTCTCCCTCAGAGGGGCTGGCTAGAGGCAGGATACGGCCCCAGGCCGGCTGCTGGCCTTTCACTGCTAGGTGATATCACCTCTCCTCCCTGGGCACAGCGGGGAGTCCGGTGTGAACTCCCCACCCTGCTCTAATTCTTGTTGGAGAGCTGAGTGATGAGGCCAGACAGCAGAAATTGGGTTACTCTGGTCTGTGAGAAGCTCTTCTGTGTGTGCTGGGAGCTGTTTGCAAGGAGCTGCTTTGCTGGGGGTCTCACCCCTCCCTTTGCAGCTCCCATTCTAATTCCCCGTCCATCTATTTGGAAAGTGCAAAAAATCAGGGTGTTTCAGTGTCAAGCAAACAGCTCTTGGTATTTGCACGTCTTCCAAGTGCCAATGGATCCAATCTCACGACACACCCCAAAATCAGGCGCCTTCCCCCACATCAGCCCCAGGAAAACCCTGCACCTCAGCAGGAACTGGTCCCAGCATCATCCCCACACCCTGGTGCTCCTCCCTGCATCCCTCCTGGGCTTTTTCTTTGGGGTCTTGTCCTCGGGATGGTCTTGACAAGAACGAAGCCACTCAGCAGCACCCACCCTTCTTTAGAGGGATGCTGTAGCTGGAGGAGGGAGCAGGGACCAGGGAGGATGGAGCAGGAGCAGGGAGCAGGAGCAGGGAGGGTGGAGCAGGGAGGATGGAGCAGGAGCAGGGAGCAGGAGAAGGGAGCAGGAGCAGGGAGGATGGAGCAGGAGAAGGGAGCAGGAGCAGGGAGGAGGGAGCAGGAGCAGGGAGCAGG
>JAOEGS010004873.1:16235-36930 GCA_025447755.1 Corythornis vintsioides | reverse complement strand
AATTAATAAATTTAAAAAATACAATATTTTGAACAATATAGGTGCAACAAGCAGCTGAAATAACCATGGAAATGTAATTCAGTATCAACATTTCTGGTCAAATTTTTATGAAGCTGATAACAGAACAGCCCATCTCACAACCAAGTACAAAACCAGACACTAGTTTTGTTGGCTTACACTTCAAAAATACATAAAGCAATGTAATTACACTCATAAGTGCAGAAGATAAACATTATCAGTAGTTCCACAAGATCTTCAATGCAAGTTGTACCTGTTACTTGAAACAACAGACGTCATATATCAGAATCTTCTTTTTTCAATTGCAAAATTAAATATGGAGTGTTTTAATTCTCCACTTAAGTGATATAGAAAGGCAAAGAAAGTTCTAACAACTAACACAAAAATAATTACATTAATGGCACAGGTTCCTATAGATTCTTGCTGTTACAGCTCTGCACACTGTCTTCCTCTAGACAGAAATTACTTCATCATAGCAAGCTCTACACAATGCATTCCAGGCACTGCTCAGCTCCCACAGGCTGAAGAGTGGGTGACTCAAGGATTAATTAGCCAACAAAGGTAAAATTGCATGAACACAGAACCTTCTCACTACACTAAATATTTATATTTTTTTATAAATATTTAAATAAAATGTTTGATTGCTGGTTGGTGAAGAGATACACGAGAGGAAGTTATACTGGTCACACGAAGGCATAATGTTGTTGCACTTTGGAAGCAGCACAACATTTTTGTTAAACACACACATATGAAACAATCACTTATTTCTCCCCTAAAAACATGCCCCAAGCAGCATTCAAATGATTGCATTGGAGAGAAATGTAAAGAAAGATAGAAGAAAATGGAAGAGAAATTTGACCTTACTCCCTCAGTCCCAAACAAGCACACTAATCACAAGGCTAGGAGCTGCTTTGGATCACTGGAATGCACTCCAAAGGCTTCCACCTCCCCAGAACATGAAGGATTTCTTTGAAAACACTATCTTTGAGACCTGGATTGGGAACCCAGAAGCAATTATCTTTACTTGTCCTTAGTCACCTTCCCTTTCAACTTATCTGAGATTTGTCCCATCTCTCAGAAGAGCTTAAGAACAATACAGGAAAGCAAACATACTTTTAACTTGACGTTGTTCTCATTTTTCTTATATTTCATTCTTGCATTTCTCTAGCTCCACAGCTCCAAGATGAGGCTTTTTAAACTAGGAAAACAAGTTGTCTAACTCGGAACCAGAATATGAACTTGTATTTGCCACATTTCAGCCCAGCTAAGGTTAGGCCAACCTAAGAAGTTGCTTACTAACCATTTTGTAGCTTGTGCTCCAGACTTGCTTTGTTCATATCTTTTCAAAACCCTAACTTTTAATCTGCAAAATAATGAACATTTATGAAATCATGGAACTTCTTACAGTGCAATTTTCTTGGCTTTTCCCCAGCCATAGAAAACTATTTTTCAAGTACATCTGAGAGTCTAGACCATATTAAAGAAGCTTGATTATTACTAACTCCAGCTTATACAGTTGTCAAGACAACAGTGAATATCATCATTAACAGAAACTGTTTCTATCAAACTGGAAAGCACAGTTGAAGGCTCACTCCCATGTTCACATTATCCAAAAGCATATGCAGATATATAAATGCAAAAGAAAATACCAAATTAAGTTTGGTGTCCTTTTAGAATGGTCCAAACAGGCAAAAAATTTTCTCTTTCCTTTCCCACTTTGCAGTATGAAGAAATATGTTTAAATCTTCCTTTATTATGAAGTCTATACAAAAATAGTTACCTTCAATTTTCATTTGCAAAGCCTTCATGCATATTAAGTCAGTCAATGTCCACAAGATGGACCGTACACATATTCACCTGCAAAGAGGACCTGTTCTGCTTCTGTGACCAGAGAAAAACTACCAGGCTCAGCATGCATTTAGCTATGCCACATCCTCCTCCTCAAATACTTATCTCCTCTTAGCAGCCAAATCAGTGTAAAAGCTCCTTTAAATTTCTAGATGAAGCTTTACTGAGGATGAGGATCCAGATTTGTTTACAGTGATTATGTATGAAGAACAAATTGAGCCCTGTTTAACAAAAGCTTAATGCCCTTTCTTATGCAACCTGACATTACTGGTATATATCTATTTTATTTTTCTGCCACGTTACTACATAAAATACACAGTTCAATTATTGTATACACATTCAAAGTCTGTAAAGAGCCTATCCATTTATAAACATCAATAAAAAAAAAAGAGTATTTTTATTGTTTACTTAAGCTTTGCAGTTGCATTAAAATATAATAACAAATAAACCATTTAGAGTACATTAACAAAATAAACAAAACATTAACTGAATTGAATGCTTTATGATTTTATGTGTAATCATCAGTAAACCAAATTCTTACAATGTCACTCCTTAGACACTGAGTAATGGGTAGCTACTATCAGCTCGTTATCTCATTCAAGGTCTAAAATTATATGTAAAGTAAAAGCAGAGAAAGTTCATATGCTTTATGATAATTTAAAAAGTAATCAGAAAGTTTATTTTGCATACATCTACCTGCACAAACAAGAAAGATTATTTTCACAATCCTTCCCTTGAATACCACTCAGTTTCTGAAGAGCTGGAAAAAGAACAAGACCCTACCTGGATATTAGTGTTTGTTTATGCAGACCACAGTGATACTGGAATAAAAATATACTGAAATCCATATTAAATTGACCATTTTACTCAAAGAGAAAGTTAAAAAGGACGGTCTAGTTTCAAAGGGGAAAACTGGGGAGAAGTGTTCATTGTATCTCTCATCTGGCAGACCAGTAGTACCACTCTGGGAAATCAGAGAGGATTTGGACAGACTGCCCACTCAGCCTAAGGCTCATCTGAAATACACATATAACCCCTTGGCTATCTAACCAGGATTTTGTTGTTGTTGTTTTCAAGCACAACATGATTTTAGTGCCTTTGTGCAGTGTGCAACTTGCCACACACTTCCCTTACCAAAAGGAGGCAGGTATCTCACAACACTGCAGTCAGAAAATCTATGTCCTCCCATGCCTGGTCCAATGTACACTATAGTTATGGGAAAGTCAAGTGAACTTCAATCACAAAATGTACCAATTGAAATATATATGTTACAGATATTCTTCAAATCCAAGTAGAAGAATGCAACCACCAAGGACATGGGATGATCATGTAGCAGCTGAAAAGAACTGCACAGTCTAAACCTTTTACACATATTTAAAGAATACATACACCTACATGCATTAACATTTTGCACCATTTATGTGTTATTTAAGTATTTTTTAAAGTACAGTCTTATTAAGTCATATTTTCTTAACCTCCATAAAAAAAAAAAAAAAAATTTAAAAAATCAACCCTATACTACTGACTGCAATTAAGAGAATTCCAGCACTGCACAGTATCTGTCACACTTCACCATCAATAACTATTTCTCAGAATGGCTTGTACACTATCAGAAATAGCCAGGATACACATTTATGAGATGGTAAAGTGCTTTTTATTGTACACACAGCATACAATAATGAGAATCTTCTACACAGTCCTTGTAACAGAAACATGACCTTTGAAATGCCAAAGCTCCCTTTGCCAGGGAATGTTTATCACCAAAGAGCTGTCAGCTCCCCAGTTTTTAAAATATTAACTCTGCTGAGTCACATATCACAAAACGTCACAAACCTACCCATGGAATTTTCACAGGAGTGCAGCAACTTGATATTCAATTTGCTGAAGATACTAAAAGTAACTTCCTATGCCAAAAGTTCCCCAAATCTTTATTTTAAATCCCTGTGCATTCACTGGCACTACACAAGAAATTTACTTACACAGACGACTGACTAGATCAGAAAAAAACCCTCCTAAATGTATGAAGAAAAAAAAAAAAAAAGAAAAAAAGCAAGAAATCACAATCAGAAAGGAAGAATGACATTAGTTTTTACAGTTATTTGTCACACTATGTTCAGAAAGAAAATAATATAATTTGGAAGTAATAAGAAACACATCAAAAGGGGCAGGCTGCATTTCAAGTCAGAATACTTTTACAAACACTTCTTTATAGCAGTGTACATGAAACGAGAGCACCGTGCACATAAAGCCAGTCATGCAAATAGTCATTTGCACATATCTATAAATATAAAGGATTATGAACACAATCAAAGCAAATGGGTGTAATTAGCTTTTCAAGAAGATTCTCTTTTTTGTTGTTGTTGTTGTGGCTCTGTTTCATTTGCTTTTACTTTTTACTGCAAATCTAAGAAGTTACACTGATACCAGTCAAGTGAAAAAGAAGCACTATGTTTGCATCATTACATTTTACTATCCAACTTTCAACATCTTTAAAAGTACAGGTTACTATAATTTTCTGATCCACAGATAATACTAAAATTAACATCTTCCTGATTATTCAGTGAGGTACTTGAGAAAATCTGCCTTTGATTCCAACACCTTTCAGTGTAGGAATCATTCCTTTTTCCAGGTACTATAGCCATCAAGTTTCCCCGGCGTCCTGTACCCAGCTACTCTACAGTGTAAGTAAAAGTGACACAAGATTCACATACTGACTAATTTTAACCTCTTCTAATAAGTATTAAGCACAATGATACCAGGATATTAAGCAAAATCTCTATCTCTACAATATATGAAGGACCAGACAGATTTTCACATTCTATTAGCAAAACCAAAATCATGTAAATCTGGTGATAAAATCGGAGTACACAGGAACAACATACATAAAAATCAAATCCAATTTAAAAGCAAACACAGGTTTGTTCAAACACCATTGTACAATTCCTTTAGCACTTACAGAATTTAGATGAACAATATTTTCATTCACTCACAGTTTAGTATAAATATAAAGCAAGGCACCCCTTAAGCGTTTTAAATAACAAATTAAACATTTACGTTTTTTACTGTGCAGTCAGGCTTAACATTTATGCAGCTTCAAAACCAAAGTACAGCCTCAAGGGAAGCCTCTCCACTGACAAATTAATACCTTAGAGAATAGAGCTGAATGGTGGCAATGAACTCATTTGTTCCCCCAATAATGAAGAATGACTCTTTCTTTACCACATCTGTGACTGTTGCTATGGTGACCCAGACTTACCTCATTGCTTCTCGAAGTGCTCCTCGCTCACTAAGAGTCGTGTGCTTGATGTCATCAAAATTATTTTCTAGTTTCTCACAGCTCTGCAACAAACAGACAAATCCATGTAAGGCTCTTAAATATTATATTGTACATGCATTAACATTATTCAGCATGTAGCAAAGAAAACTGACTTACATTATATAAACTTAAGGTATGCATTCTGCTTTAATTACACAGGAGTCATTAAAAAGACACTGAGATCCCAGAAACAAAGTAAACATGAATCTTATTATATGGTTGTCGTGGAAATCATCTTATAAATGTTACATAATGAAATTGATAGAATTTGAACCTTTTTATTCTCTGGGAAAAAAAAATAAAAAATTAAAAATTTCTTGTCAGTATATGAGACTACAAAGATATACACACAGATGAGAATACAAACCTGAATGTGCATTTTAGAATGATAATAAAAGTTCTAAATCCTGTACCAGTGAAACAGGCAGTGTTGTTGGAACAAACCAATAATTTAATTACTTATTTATTTAAATAACAGAAACTGAAAACATTTATTTTTTTATAGACACTTCAACCACTTTTTTTTTCTTTCCAGATAAGAGCTCACCAGTATTTCATAAAGTAATACAAAGCCAAAATTTGTGACAATAAATGAAATAAAACTTTGTTTTATTCTGCTATTAGTATTGTGTGACTGGTTCCATTATTCCAGAGTGCTGACAGTTTTTCTCCTGCCCCCATAGAGGCAGTAAAATTCATTCAGAGAATGCTGGGGAGTACAGAAATTTGTATTTGTGCAAAGTGTGAAAATACCAACAAACAAAAATTCTCTGATCATCTGCAGCATCCAGGGGATTTTTAGCTTCTCCTTAAGTTTTGTAAATACTAGAGGCTTTCAAGATATCCCTGTTCTCTGCAGCACCTTTCTCCGATACCAAAACCTACCTCTGGGAGGCACAGTTTTGCCACGTGGGTGTTAAAGAAACTCAAGTTGCAAACCTAACATTTACTATTGCCAACAGCCTCGAAGGCAGGATTGTCAGGAACTTTATGCAGCAGCTTTAAAGAAAGTACGAGCACTGTTATTTGATCATATAGCTGTCATAGTTTTTAATATCCGAATTAATTTTCAAGTTAACATCTTAAAGACAGTTGTAATAAATACAATACCTTAAAACCAGGATCTTTTAGCTTGTCCAATTCACATTTATGCTATTGTTATTTCTAAATAAGAGTACAGATTTTGTAATAAGCTTGAATGCTTTAACAATTCATCTCTGAGGAGAAGAAATGAACAAAGGTGTATCTGGAATTTTGCAGTTTTTTTCTCTCCCTTATAAAAAGTGATGCACATCTTAAGTATGAGTAATAAATCTTACCCCATAGCTCATCTGGTATTTTTTTCTTTGTTTATATTACAATGAGCTGTCCTTTTTATAGCAAAATCCTACTCAAAAACTCAAAGGGATTACACAAGAAAGACAGGGAAGCTCTACAATGAAGTATTCAATTATTTAGATCAGCATGCATTGACCTTCAGGTCCAAGTACATACAGGCAGGTCAGTCATTTAAAATACACAAAAGAAATTCAAATCAATAAAACTAATTAATAACAAAATCCTGATTCATTAGTACTAAACTGAAAGTATCTGAACACCAAACCTCCCATCCTTCAGTAAAACAGACCAAAGGAAATGCCATTTGCAATATAGTTCTAAGCATCCAAAGAGGAAAACCCCATGTTTTAACATCCCTGTGCCACCATCATCTCAGCACAGCTTCAGAAAATCTTAACATCACACAGTATGTTTCTCTTAATCTTGTGGTATAAAGCACATAGAAATGACAGAGGATCCAAAGTACACTAGATTTTTATCAACCATAACTAAATCTTCTCTGCATCATACAACTTAAAATAACTGATGCTCTTCACATGGAAAATGCTGAAAAGAGTAAGTTCAGCTGGTATTTTTTCTTTTTCTAGATAGACCATACCAGTTAATCAGCTGAAAGGCAACAGAAAAGTCACCCATTTCTAGAGAAAATGCTGTGATCAGGTAGTCTTACACAAATATTCCATTCTCAACTATAAACCCAACATAAAGAGTGAATACATAACCCAGAACAAAAGAAAAAAAAGAACAAATTTTATAGACTCAAATAATAGATGATGTACCAATTCATTTGGCAAGATGAACTCATCTCTACCCTTTCTGCAAATTGTTTCTGGACAGTATCTTTCTCAGCTGCCTTCAGCCAAATAGCTCTCATCCAAGTTGGAGAGAATATAACTTCACCATTAAGGAAGAATGAACTAAAAACTGAGCCAGATGCAAACTCCTGAAGGAAGATGACTTTGTAGTACTATGTCATCAATGACTGCATACACACTATACAGGAGAGCGAGCAAATATTGATCATACCCTCTGCTTTCCAATTAGAACTGCAATCATCCAAAACAGTATGTTGGATACTCACAGAGAGAAGAACAGTGTGTCTGAAATATCAAATAAAAGCATAGCTATGGGTGTACAGGTTTCATTTCTTCATGGGTCTGAGTATCAGCTCACCCATCACATTTGTACATTGTCTGAAAGGATATCCATTTATAAGAAAGGCTCCCAATATGAATGAAATTGTGAGCATGAGAATACTCTGAACAACATGTCTGGGAAGATGAAACTTCAGCAGACCATGACCAGGGCGAGCTTTACATTCTTAAGAATTAAATCAGTAAAATCAAGCTCATTCTATTATCCATGCTATAAAATAAATTAATATCTATGAACATCTTGCACAGGACAGTATATATGGGCTCATACTGCTTTACAGATTTAAATACAATGAGCAATTAAATTCCCAGGTGTTTCATTTTGATCAGCAGCTGAAGTAAAAATATTGAAAACAAGTGGTGAAAAAAATTGATTTTAGTGGCTTACTGTCAAATTATTTTCTGTGGATCTAGATAAAGTCTATAAGTTTTCACTCAATGATTCAATAATTATATAGTACTCAATATGTTACTGCTATTGGCATATCTATAGCACTGTATGATAATCTACAAAATACCACCTTTGAGAAGTTCAAGAGGAAAAACAAGTAGAGATCCAATTAAGGACATGGTCATCACAAGATAAACTACCACTGCACATCAAAGAGACATGAAAACCTAAATACTGCTTCTTAAAGGATTCTAGCATAAATACTTTGAGGTTTTAAAATGAACCAAAATGCAAGAGAGTGGAGAAAAGATTTTATATAAAAATAAATGCCTTATTTATCGTGAGATCTTAACTAAAACTACATGATGACTAGTTAAAATGATGTAAACTGGATATCCATTAATATCTGTGGCATTACACACAGCATACAGTTGGAACACCAATCCAGAAATAAGAAAGATGAATGAGGAATATCTTAAGGTGATGAAGAAGGAAGATTAATGAACAAACTGAAATGCTTTTCCTGCCATAAACACAAAAATAATACTTTTTTCCAACTGCAATTTATGCTCATTAATAATATTAACTTCAAGCTTTGGGAGCAAGGACTACATGCTCATAATTCTGTATTTTCAGTTATTTGATGTGATAACCATAACGTGACAACCTTTACAATAATATTCTAACAGTCTGAAGAAAGTCAGCAACTACAAAGTCCAAAGCACTTTCTGACACTGGTTAAAGTGTCAAGCTCGCTCACATAACTAGAGAATATAAATAATCACTTTAGCTTTAAATAAAAGAATAGGATTATGGCACAAGTGAAGCACTTTGTAAAACACATCCCTAAACACTCATCAGCTTAGCTTTTTGTGTGTGTTTTGGTATTGGATGGAAAAGCAATTCTCGATTTGGCCTCTTGGTTCAAATGCAAAACTGCAGCTATTAGCTCAGAAACCAAAGGAGGATCTTCCTAAATCACAAAAGCATGGCCTAAGAGACCGAGTTTTGAGAAGACCATAACCCAAACTCATCCATTGTGAAATACACTATTGATACAAGATAGCCTGCTTCCATCAAAATCAACCTTAAATCTTCCATCCAAACAAGTTGGGGATCACACTAAGACATATCCTGCTATTTTAACACTACTGAGAAGTAATTTCCATAAGACTTTCAAATGGTTACTAATACAGATGTGTTACACACTTTGAGATAGTTGAGAAATATCTTTTGAACTAACAACAGTGTTAAGACCTGTTCTAAGGCAGCCTGCACGGAGTAGATCTCTTACCCTAGTTGGTACACTGCCAATCAAAAGCCTGACTTAAAATACACTCTGTCTTTCATGAAAGAAGTGACAGGTTAGTAGGATTGCTGAATTCTTGGAATTAATTGCTTCCACATGGTTTTAGGAAATTATCTTGGAAATCTTGAGGTTTTTTTCCAAACATTTATGAATGTAAATATCCAATTTTTCATGTAAAATGTTCTCTGTACATTAAACATAAGGAACATAACAGCAATTGCAAAATGGAACGGTTCTTATTCAATTTGTATTCACTATTGCTGCCTATGCTAAAACAAAATAATTTTTGTCTGTTTTCTCCTTTATAATTCAGGAAAAAGGTTGCTAAACAGTATGCTGTCTCTTAATTGTCTAGTATTTGTGTGGTCAAATTTTAAGATATGCATAGTAATTGTATTTGTACCTAGATAACCAAATGCTTAAAATGAGACAAGCTGGTCCAAAATCTGAAGGATGTAGTAGCTCCCTCTGATACTTCAGTTAGTTACATTTAAGGTGGTAGGCTCTAATGACAGATTGCCAAAATTGTTGGGGACTTATAGAATATCCTGTATCTACCTACACCCTGTAGAGATTCAGGAAGGAATGTCTCAAATTTTTGTCCAAAAATTCCTTAAAAAGTCAAGTCCCACACATGTATCATTAGCTGGCTCTTTTCAAAAGTTGGCCATACCATAGATGTGACTTCCTTTAACAAAGTTGCAGTAAAAGACCTGGCTTCTTCAAGGGACTCTGTAAAAAGTGTAGAATGCTTATTTCCATACTGACCTTATTGATATATAAAATGCTAACACCAACAATCACTTGTTAGTCTGGAAATGCAAATTATTTCATCAGCAGAAAACTTCAGAAATAACTTGTGTTTTATAAACCTAAAGCAAAATTATAATAGTAATATAAACTGTAATATATTGCTGCAAGGATAATTATTAAGGGAAAACACAGCTGACATTTTCTGATTTATGCAGACAATCAGAGATGGAGTCCAAGGACTATGACATAATTATCTTCACGCTAACAATTTTTGAAAATCTCCTGACAGAATTTTAGCTAATTTTAAAATGCCTTCTGAAGATTAGCACTTAAAACTGTTGGGGAAAATAGCACAATTTATTAGCAAGGGTATAATTGTAAACCTTCCAAATACTCATCGTGAATATCATTTAGACAGTAACTCCTGCTTTAGCAGCTGGTATATAAGACTCTGGTTTATGGAATCTTGAAACAACAGTGAGAGTAGAATCTAATTAAACAGGATTACATGCCAAAGAAAAAATATTAAAAACAGACTAATAGACAATTGTTATGAATTTGGAATAGCACATCTACTTCATTTGATGCGAACTTACATAACACTGGTTTATTCCAGTGAAACCTAAATATTCTTAGCAGCCTTCTCTCTTGATTTGGAACAGACTGTCTTTCTACACTGAAACAACACAAAATGCTAAATGGTTCCATTGATCTCCACTCACAAACATAAGCACCCATCTGCTATAGGGTGAAATGACATACATAAATTGTATTTATTCTACGGTTGGTTTTGTAATTCATTTAAGTTATTCAGTAGCAATAGCTGTACTCCATACAGGAAACCCCCTGAAACTATCTTCATATTGAGCAACTAAACAAAACTGATGTCATCTGCCAAATTATTTTATCTAATATTCTTAAAAAACAAGTAAAAGTATTCTTTGATCCTAACTATAAGATATTATGATTTGTGCAATATCTACCTACTAAATTCCTCCTTCCTGTTTGCTGAGACTGTTTCCTAAGTGGTTCTTATTCCAAACTGGGGGGAAAGGAGATTAACATTTATACATGATTATCTGTTCACAAGGGAAAAATAGGTATTTTTTTCAATATATACATATTCCTAATATCTACATAAAGTATTTTGAGCCCTCAGGTATTTACATAAAATCTGACAGCATGTCATTCATAATGCCTTAACATTTATTATAACAATTTTTTTCATTATGTGATACAGCCACATTGTCAGAGAGGGTTTTTGAAAAATACATGTATTAATACATCAAAAATAGCAGATTTCCAACAGAGATACAGCTCTATTAGTAATCAAATAAAAAAAAAAAAATAGAAAAAATACTAAATAGAACTGTGGATGGCTGTAATCTGTGCCTAAGCATAACCACATTAATTTTTCTCTAATTTTTTTTTTTTTGAGAATATTATTTAAGGCAATAAAAACTGTTCACATGGAAACTAAAAAAAACTATCACTACTTCTCCACAAACAGCAATATATTGCTACAACAGGACCAATACAGGGAAACCCTGATGCACAAGATACTTTGTAAAACTACTACTATGGTTTTTTTATTAATTACCAGAAAAAATGTCAATGTATCCAGGAATTTTGAAGTGGAAGCAGACAATTCTGGATTTTTTTTTAAGTTTTCCCAGTTTAAAATATGATGCACTTAATCCTTGAAGACAGGTAACTATATAAAAGTTAATTGCTTGCTCAACATACATAACACTTTATTTTGCAATTTTATCAGGACTGTGAAAGATCTTCCAATCTGAGATGTCATTCTGCTAACTTCCTTTTCATGCTGTTTCACGCACAAATTTCAAGTGGCAAATTTCTAACAGTCTTCATGTTCACAGAAGGGTATGTTATCTTGCTTGCATTCAACCTGCTGTTGTCAGAGCAGATGCAGTCACCACGTGTTTTGGCAATGGATAACACATCAGATAGTAGTGATACTGGGAGGATAAGAAAAGGCATTCTGAAAGGACCAAGCATGCAACACAAAGAACATTAGACCAAAGAGCTCAAAAGAACAGAATAAACCACTACAAAATATATGCAAGACAGCAGAGGCACAGCTGGAAATAATAAAGGGGCAGAGAATGCAGATGATGCCACTAGACTGGACATTTTATAATGCTCCTCCCCTTGTGCCTCAGCTTTAAAAGACAGAGAAAACTTTGAGAACGAAAAGGAAGGAAACCATTTGCCTCTCCCAGTTCTTTCCTTCTCCTCCTACAAGAAACATCAAACTTGACCAGTAGATGAATGAGAGGGCTTGACAACAAGCTACTGGTCCCTCTGCAGTCTAAAGGGACTAATTCTAAGTAAAGAGAACAGGCTCTACACAGAATTTTTACATACACTATTTTCACTTGACAGTGGAAAATGTAACCAAGTAAAGATCAGTAAGAATAAACCTCATCCAAAACACTGTACTCCCTCCCAGTACTCTCCCATATCTCAGCCTAGCTTGCTTTTCCCTTGGGATTCTTTACTCTGCTTAGGCAAATATTCCCCTGACTCATCAAGATTAAATAAAATTAGAGTATGTAGGTAGACCAGAATCATATTGAGAATTAACATTTACAGAGCTCATAACCTGGAGAAAAGGAAGAATCTTTAAAATTCAGGTACAACTGTACTCCTAAGGAACAGATTATGTTCTTGACCTTCAACAAGGAGCTTAAGAAAATACACATACCCAATAGCCCCTGCTTCTTTAGATGCCAAATGACTGAGAATTTCAGGAATTAACACCACATATTTGAGAGTATGAACTTACAGCATCCTTCTTACTTTTCATGAATAGCTCAAGAATTATTAGAGTTTTTCCAAAATTTAAAGTTATAATACAATGCTTAAACACCATCCTGAAACAACACAACAATGCAGCCCAGTCTTATGTAGAGGAATAAAAGCAAACTACAGGCTCATTTTCTCAGCCCAAGATGCCACCTCTCTTCCCTTCCAAGGCACATTTTATTCTCCAGCAACAGTATTTTTCAGAAGTGCCAAAATAAAACATTTTATTTCATGGTTCTGTGTTCACCATGTACTACAGCTCCCTGTAGTTGCCTCGACATTAAAAAAAAACCAAACAAACAAAAAAACAAACAAACAAAACAAAAACAAAACAACACAATAGGGCACAATTTCACCAACAATTCTGCAGAAGCTAATCTGCCTAAGCTACTTCTAATGATTTTGCATAAGCTTCTTTCCCAAATAAATATGAGAACTGACTAGGCAGCTGTGCTGATTGTGGCTGGGATAGAGTTAATTTTCTTCAAAGTAGGTGGTGTGGTGTTGTTTTGGATTTGTGCTGAAAACAGTGTGGATAATTCAGGGATGTTTTAGTTACTGGTGGGCAGTGCTTACACACAGTCAGTGCCTTTTCTGTTTCCCACCCCACCAGTGAGCAGGCTGTGGGTGCACATGAAGTTGGGAGGGAATACAGCTGGGTCAGCTGACCCCAACTGACCCAAAGGATCTTCCAGACCACAGGGCATCATGCTCAGCATATAAGGCTGGTTGAAGAAGAAAGAAGGAACATGCTTTAACTATTTAGCTAAACTGTCTTTATCTCAACCCACAAGTTTTCACTATTTTACCCTTCCGTTTCACTCCTGCATTCCACTAGGTGCACAAGCAGCTGTTTGGTGCTTAGTTACCAGTTGGGGTTAAACCACAAGGTCCTACCAAGGTGATTTTCTCCTAATCTTACAGATCATTTATTTTTATTGACAGTTTTAGAAACACATGAACCAATTAAACTACATTTCATGTACTACTTACAAAATTGGGTACTTCTAATTCTCTCCAGTATCACAGAATCACCGATGTTAGGTGTTGGAAGTAACCTAGAAGATTCACAGAATGTTAGGGGTTGGAAGGGACCTAGAAGTTCATCTAGTCCAACCTCTCTGCCAGAGCAGGTTCACCTAGACTAAGTCACCTAGGAATGCATGCAGGCAGGTCTTGAATGTCTTCAGAAAAGGAGACTCCACAACCTCCCTGGGCAGCCCATTTCAGTGTCTGTCACCCTCACTATGAAAAAGTTCCTTGTTTTCCTTGTTTTGACCCTAAACCTCTTTGATCCAACTTACTCCCATTGCCTCTTGTCCTGTCATTGGATGACATCGAGAAGAGTCTGGCTCCATCCTCCCTACACTCACCTTTAACGTACTGATAGACATTGATAAGGTCTCCCCTCAGTCTCTTCTTCTCCAGGCTAAAGAGCCCCAGCTCTCTAAGCCTCTCCTCAGCAGGGAGATGCTCCACTCCCTTCAGCATCATGGTGGCCCTGCGCTGGACTCTCTCCAGTAGTTCTCTGTCCTTCTTGAACTGGGGTGCCCAAAACTGGACACAGTATTCCAGGTGGGGCCTCACCAAAGCAGAGTAGAGGGGGAGGAGAACCTCCCTTGACCTGGTGGCCACACTCTTTTTTCCCTAGAAGAATAACTGAAAATATTGTTTGCATGAGAATCATTTACCCGAGTCAAAGGAGTAACAATTAAAAAAAAAAGCTGCAACCATTAGAGCATAATCCATGTATCAAAACCCAGGTGCAGTTGTGTTGTGTCAAAAATCAAAAAAACCATAAATCATTATTCTTTTAACAAGATTACCAAATTTATACTTTGTATTCTCAAAGCCATTTTTACCTCTGACTTTTAATTCTTATCCTTAAGCAGCAGTTTCCATGTTTCCCTTGTGTATTCACTGTTTGAGCTTTCAATTTTTAATTTTTCTTCAACAGTGCACTATCTTTTCCTTTTTTTTCCCTTCACTACTTCCTCTCCTGTTCTGTTTCCCCACACTTGTTTACTTTCCCCCCCCAGTCCTTACTAATTATTTCATGTCTCTTGGTCTGTCACATTATATGTCGTGGCTTTTCTTTTCTTATTTCTTTGTATTGCATTCCTTTATTCCACTCCTGCAGCTCTCTGATTTCTATGTGCTTGCTTAACTATTACCCAAATGGCTCCAAGCAGGACACACTCAAACTGAAGAATAAATAAATTAAAAGAAAAATACTATCTGTGGCCATGCAGTGTTGCCTAGCAACGCCCTGTACCTCTCTGCAGCTTTTCTAGAGCCCTGGTGGCAACACAGCTTTTCAGACTTATTGCTACAAATATATGCAAGATCCTTCTTGTATTGTTTGTCCATTCACTAGAAAAAAAATGCAAAGGAAAATATACATGAGAAGGAAAAACTATGAAGAAAGCACCAATAGCAGGACTACACTCCAAGTACAAGGAATGGCCAATTACTATAACATGCTCTGCCCTCTTGTCTCTCCTGTACTCGGTATAACATACTTAGCATATGTTGTTGCTGTTCACTAACAGTACTATTTCTATGGTTTTTGACATATAGAATGTAAAGATTTTTTCTTATGCAATTAAAATTTGTGGCAAATTCACCCAACTTTTAGTTACTACGCATGCATTACTAGCTGGGATTCATTGGCTTCTTACAGTCTTGCCAAGTTGCTTCTGAAAGCTTTACACTAAAGAGAGTAGGTAGCCTCCCAATTGTAAAGGACAGGAAAACTGGTCCAAGCACTGTCAGAAAAGCAGTGCAATTATAGAGGAACTGAAGTTTATTTCCTAAAACTTATAGATCGAATCTTAAAAGATTTTCAGTATCTGTTATTTCTAATTATTTCAGATGCAATAGAAGTGAAAGCAAAGCTTCCCCTCCACCCTGCCTTTTCTTTTAAAACAAACGCTTGCTAGGCTCAATCTTCAAAAATTAGAAACAAATGTTCATTAAGTCCATACTCAATGGTTCATCATTAGCTAGACTTGAGTTTCAGGAGGAGAAATCATTAGGAAACTCAGGATACGTGGGTTACATGTGAGAGGACAGTGAGGTGGATTGAAAGACTGTTGAGTGACAGAGCTTAGGGGGTTGACATGATCAATGGTACAGGGCCAAGTTGGAGGCCTGCAACTAGTGGTGTTCCCCAGGGGTCACTACTGGCTCCAGTCTTTTTCAACATATTCATCAATGACCTTGACAAGAGGAGAGAGTGTGTCCTAGCCAGTCTGCTGATGATACAAAACTGGGTAGAGTGACTGATGCACCAGAAGGCTCTGCTGCCATCCAACAGGCTGGAGTGTTGGGCAGAGAGGAACCTAATGTTCAACGAGGGCAAACGTAGGGTCATACTTCTGGGGAGGAACAACACATGCACCAACACAGATTAGGGGTAGACCTGCTGGAAAGCAGCCCTGAAAAGGATTTGGGAGTCTTGGTTGACAATAACCATGATGCAGCTACATGCCCTTGTTGCCAAGAAGGCCACTGGTTTCCTGGGGTGCATTAAGGAGGTTGGACTAGATCTCTAGAGGTCCTATCCAACTCCAGTGATTCTGTAAAACACTAAGCCAGTTACCCTGACAGTCCTTTTTTATTCCACAGTAATGAAAGACTCCTTCCAACAGCCAATGGCAACTTCTGAGAGAGAAAAAGTCTTTTAAATTTTTGGATAGAAACAATACTTATCAAAGGCACTAAAACTTCAAGGATATTAGGAGTCCTGGAAGGGAAGTAAAGAAATAAAAATGCTAAAGCAAAGATAACTACAAGGACCAACTTGTTCAGTTGACATGCATCTTTCTGAAGGGCATAAAAACTTTTTATATAACCAAATAAACCTCAAAATAATTTGTTTTCTGCAAAGTAGAGTATCAGTAGCAAGTAAAAAGAATGTGATTCAGAATCAGGGCACATACCTTAAGGCTTTTAACAGCATCAGCCTACATCTGTCAGCTACAAACTTTTACTAAATAAGAGAAAATACAAATGATCCACACAGATAAATGAAGGACAGAAACTAATATTCAGGTACATAATTCCTGTTTATTGACCTCACACCCACAGTATGTTTGTAGAAATTAAAGGGCAAAGTAAGGGTATGTAGAGTAGTCTGGAGAACACAGCAGAACCCAGAGTTTATGCAGGCAACCATAAGGTAAACACAGGCATTGCAAAGTCAAGCACTTAAATTCAAAAATGCCTAAAAAAGGTTTGTCATTTCAAAACTTAACTGGCCCCTTCACACACATGCAGCAAAACACCAGTTTGAAGCATATGATCATATGTTATTTTACACAAAAGCATTGCCTGACTCAGAAGACAGACTAGTGTGCTGACCTAATCTATAGCCTTTAAATGTTTGTGCTTAGTATGTAGCCTTATTTACTGCACACTATTCAAAACCTTACCTGAAGGCTGAACTATCTTTCCCCATGAACACTTCAATGACAGTCATCACTATGGTATCTGAAGTGATTTAAAAGCAATTTATTCTACATACTACAAATATCCCCTTTCAACAAGTAGTGATCTGCACAGAAATCTGTTGAATAACTGAGAATGTTCTATCAGACACCTATGGTCCAAACCAGAAGAGTACCTAGGAGACTGGAAGTGACAGCCTGGGTGATCAGTGTTACTCTCCTGCTTTCACATTCAGCTCACGTTCAGATTTCCTCATCCAGTTGATGGAACCATCACCCTCTGATCAGATGGCATTTCTAAATTATCTCCTCTCTTAACTCCAACCATTAAGCTCCTAGTCATTCTTATCCTCAGCCCTTGGCTGCACAGCCTCCTAATTGTAGTATTAAATTTATTATCTTTTTTTTTTTTTTTTAATTCTAACTTCAGTGTCATATAGTTCTTTAGGATGTTCAGTTGCTTCTGTATTGACAGTGCCTGTCAACTTTCTTGTAACATGCTCCTAATATTTATGTGAAGTTCATTAACAAAAATATTAAAATTGTATGATATGAAGACTGATCCTTCAACATGCTCTGCTCAAAGCCCAGAAGCTCTCTAAGCACTACTCACTTTCCAGTCTCTTATCCATGTTACTAAACAGATGATACTTCATTATTAATTGGAAAAAAAAAGAAATCTTGTCAAGTGTGTCACGATCTATCTCTAACAATAAAACCCAATATGTTTTATTCCATCTTATATTTACCCTAATGTATTTAATAAATCTGTGCTTAAAAATTTGTTTTCAAAGTTTTACATGCTGCTGATATGAGACTATCTGAGTTAGAGCTGCCCATCAGTTCTCCTTTTAACATACAGAAACTGCACTGGCTATTATTTGATCAAGTATCATAACATACCACTTGCTTTAATCTTAGGTCTGTAATTGCACATGTCAATTTTTCTGTGATAATTTTATGGACATTTTTCTGACCCTTTCACTTCAGACATTAAACTCACCAAGTTTTCCTTCTTGCCTGTCTGGGGTAATTTCCACTTCTGCACTTGTCTGTCCATTAGCTATTTTGTGGTCTATTCCCATTTTTTACAAAACTAGGGCAATGATTTACAAAAATTTTTGACAATACCTAGGATGTTTAATCCTATCTTCACACTGACTTTCCCTGTTCTTTCATTTCATTTAATTTAGATAGCTTAAGAACCTTTTACTATTTATATAGCTGAATAACCTTTTACTATTTGTTTTAATTTCTTCTGCCAGGTGTGACTCGACTTTTGAAAGTTCTCCTTTTCCCTCTGTACTTCCTGCTTTGTCCATCAATCCCACATTTTTTCAGTTATTCTCATAATATTTTTTAAGTTCTTTTCCAGTTCAATTTGAAACTCTTCTTTAGAAGTTGGGATGCAAATTTCAAATAACTTTTCTACATGTGAATTAATAACAATCTCCTCGAAGTTAATGTTTTTCAGCTGTTCAGTTAGAGATTTAAACAGTTTTATTAACTTCTGAGTTTCTCTTGTAAAATAAATTTTAGTAATTGTTCTACAGAATTGAGCTAATTCCAAAGGAAAGCCTGATTAACATTGTATTCTGGGATTATCCGTTCTACAACTTCCCCTCATATGCTAAATTTAAGGCTAAAGTCCACTCAGCTTGGCACTTGAATTAGTTGAAACTATTTAAAATTTTAGGTTAATTTCTGATTCTCATTGGTAGGAACAAAGTCTGTCAGTTATATGAAAGAATACCTGCACCCTGCCTTTATTAGGATCTGTGGGTTTCCAGGCTGCATACAGAAAGTCAAAGAGTCTTATAATGTCTTACATCTCTCTAATAGCATTACAAACAATTCCAAGTATACAAAGTTGTAAGGGTATCAGAATGAGGATGGTGAACTTAAGAAAATGTCATTTCAATAATCTCAGAGATCAAATTGTTAGGTGTCCTGAAAGATACACTGATAAATAAAGGGAGGCAGTCAAAAGGGCAGACCCTGACAGCAAAAACCCAACACCAAAAACTTTAAGAACATACCATGTGTACCCCATGGCCTGGTAATCAAAATCATAAAAACATACCTAAGTATATGAATTTCTAAGTATAAATGAACAGCACAAGCACTGTAGGAATAAAATCAAAAAGCTAAGGCACCAAGCAACTTGCAATTAGCAAGGGAGAAAAAAAATAATACAAAAACAGTTCTATATAGATGAGAAGTAAGAAAAAATAAAGAGCAGTACAGGTAATGTATAGGAAAGAAGAGCAAATAAATGATGCAGAGTGAACTGAATTATTCACAGCCTGCTGTGCTCTCTTTATGAAGATGGCACAGTATAGTCATAACTATTGCTAAAAAAAAATACTTTAGTAAAAACATGTGATTGCAGGCTTGAGTATGGAAAGAGGAGTTCTGGGTTGGGTTTTTTTGTATCAGGCAGATTCTGTTCATGTATCACTAAGTCATCAAGGAACTAACTGAAGCAATGCATGAAGCACTTTAAATTGCACCCAAAAACTCTCAGAGCCTGGGTTCCAAAAGTCCCAAAAAACGTAATGCTTCCCTTTCCAAAAAAGGGAGTGAAAATAGCAATTATAGCACCTAGCAGAGAAAATTAAGTACATTTATTAAAAATGGTAATGCAATAAAAAAAATGACTACATTCGCACATAAAAGCAAAGTTAAATAAATCTTATTTTCTATCCTATTCTAAGGATATGTCATTCTAAAAAGTTACATTCAGTACTTAGAATTTCTCAACCTAAAGATTATGATCATTTTTGATTTTATGGACTTCTAAACAGAATAGAAATGGGGCTTTAGTGATCTAAGGAGAAAGCCTGAGAGAGAAAGAGCAAAAGATGCAGTACTGGTTTCAGTATAGGCAATAGTTTGCAAAAGGAACAAAAAAATGTCAGAGGGGCTGAATAAAGATAATCCAGTCTTTCTGTTATTCTGTCTTCCAGTACAGAAAGAAAGCACTTTTATCTCCACCCAATAACCACAGGAAAGTGCACATAGAGAAATCCACATCTAAAATAATATAAGCCTAAGCAAAAAATTAAATTTAACAGTGAAGATTCTTTCTGGTCCTATCTCTGCTCAGTTTAATAAAGGGGAATGAGTTAATCAAACTTAAAGCATTTGCAGCAGACAAGCATTTTTCATTTTGTCACATATGTATAAAACATGTATGTGTAAAACATATACATGTAAACCCAAACAATTTGCAACTCTGAGACACTTCCATTTGGAAATGATTAAGAACAGAAATACACCTGG
>JAOEGS010004873.1:0-16135 GCA_025447755.1 Corythornis vintsioides | reverse complement strand
TATACATGTAAACCCAAACAATTTGCAACTCTGAGACACTTCCATTTGGAAATGATTAAGAACAGAAATACACCTGGAACTAACAGGCTTTGGTAAGTGACACTCTTATAAGAAGGAGGATGATTCAACATCAAACCTGAACAGGTCAGAACAGGGAAAGTTAAGGGGTCAGCAGTGTTTTTGCACAGCACTCCACAAGAGCCAGAAGGTAAGAAGGAACCTTTGCAAAGGACTAAAAAGGCATCTGGCATAACTTGCCATGAGCTAGCATTTACAATTTGATACACAGAAAATGTGCATAAAAGTACTAATTTGTAGCAATCTGGCAAGTTAGGAGCTATTGAGATAGCCTAATAATAATACCTTAAGACACTCAATCTAAAACAGAAAATTCAAGAATTATAACATGCATTTCTTACAGCAAATGTGATATTATATATAAACATATAAACCACTTTATTCCAGTAAAATGGTTATAAATGTCAGCATACAGTATCGATACAAGAAAATGCAGAGTAATTAGTTAATCTAAAAAATGCATGAGTAGGAATTTGACTGCTAAATGATTAAACTGGTACATTTAAAAATGTGTATTAATATTTAATTATTGACACTATGAGAAAAGAGAAAATCTCTTGATGTTACTTCTCAGTTCTTTCTGATACTCAGTAACCCATGTATTATTCATATGAATAGTTTGTGCATATACAGTCAATCACTAGTTAAATAAAAGAATAATTCTCAAATTCCCTAATCACCTCAATAGATCCTAATGCAATATTTTCGACATTTGGGAATCAGACCGTTTTATTTAAGAAATCAGTCTGGCCACGATGAATACAGTGCAGCCAGAGCAGACAACAGTTCAAAGAATCAGATGTCAAAGTGCTCCCTCTAATGTCCCTTAATCATCACACCAATTAGTGGTTGAATAGTGATGTGATTAAAAAGACCGCTGCTATCCTATACCTATTCAGACTAGTAGAATTCTACATATGTTCTACCAATTAATGTTTGAATAGAGCAGCGATTAGAGAGACATCTGCCATTGTATATCCATTCAGAGAAGAGCTAAACTTGCATATTCATATTCAATGAAGTAAAAAATAAATATTTGCAAAGGTAAACTATACATTTAGATTATAAGATAATTGAGTTGATTTCCTTTAATGAGTGTTCTCTATTTTACAATATTTGAGATTATTTTTTATTTATAAATATGTAATCTTTCATCAATACATGTCTGGAAATGGCCAAATTGTTCACTGAAAAAGCATTTATTCATTAAGGTTCCTGATTTCAGGCTTTGGGTGAACTGGGTTTCATATCTCCTTGTTTGTAATTTGCACAATTTCTGCTTCAACCCATCAGTTATTTGTGAACTGCTAACTTGATTATTCTGTAGCTGTGGTAATAACTGGGCATAAAAAACACATGGTGCTTTTCCATCTTACTGGAAGGCAATACTTAAGAGTAACAAACTGATTATAGCTGAAAAAAAATCATCTTATTTACAGGTTTTTCTATGCAAGCTTGGACATTTGTACACCAAGAAGTACTTACAATGGGGTTTTTTTTATTATTAAGAATTCCTTTTTAAAAATGCTCACATATAGCAGTGACAGCCACAGGAACACTAACCAAGGAAAAAACAGTTTGAAGTTTCAGCAAACTCATTAATGCTGTTTTAGGGGAGCAGCAACCTTCTACTCTGAATTTAAAGAGCAAGATGACCTTCATCTTGCAATGAACTGCAGATCTCTCCACCATTAGCCCAGCACAATCTGGTAGTTGCACCATAAAGTTGCACATAAAAAATAAGGTGAAGAATCTGTTTCCAATGGCTGAAGAAAACTATGAACAGTTAAAGACTTGCCTGGAACTGATGCTCCGGCAAAAAAAAAAACAGCTGAGTTTAAAAATTACTTTGCTCAAAGAAGAGAGGATCTTGTTGCACATTGCTGATTGGGCTTAGCAAATGTAAGGAGAAAGAGCAATGCTACTACTGCCAGAAAATCAATACTGTTACAGGCTATGGCAATTAACTACAAACCAATTTAAACCCCATTTCCTCTTCACCTTTCTTGTCTCGTTGAAATACTTCCAACTCTTCCATCTGCAGCCATTATTACTATGAATTCTAAACTAAAACTAAACAAAGTCTGAATACATAGGTGGGTTTCTATCATCTTCTCACTTATCCTTACTACTTACCTCCAAGGTTTCATTACCAAAAAAAAAAAAAGGCTGGACTACAATATCCTACTGAATCCTCCAGTGACAAGTGAATGTATGAAAACTGCCAAGGTGAATTTCATTAAAATGACAAACCCACCTGTTTACAAGATGAGAGCAGAACTTGTCCTGTAATGCTTAGAAATCCTACTCATAAAGCAAGGAATTCAGTGTGCTGTGTGTAACAGAAATGCACACAGTGTGGATCCTTATAGTTCATTGTTTAAATGCCACCAAGCATAAAATACATACTGAACTGGAGTTATACAGTTATAAACTACAAATAAAAACATAAATCAGGTGTCTAAACAATCCTAAACTACCTAGGAAAACACTGAATCCAAAGCAAGTCTTCACACACAGTTACTTCCTTTGCTTTAGTTTTATCTGCAAATTAATGACACCACATGATCAAAATTTTGCTTCCTTCTCCAAGATTTACTATTAGTATAGCCATCTGAAAAATCTTCTATTTTTAATTTCTTCTGACCAACAGAAAACTTTGTTTCCCCAAATGGAGTAGTAGCATCTGTTTCTACCACCTTTCAGCATGACTCAAAAGAAACTAGAGTGTTAATGCTTAGGTTTAGCACTGTTACAGAGAGTGACTCAGCAATAAAGAGTTTATGTGCTCTGATAATATCTCTGAGTTCAAATTCCTGAAGGAAAGCTGACTGATCTTGCACCTACAACTATAAATTATTTTTACAGCAATATTTGGTTGCTAACACAGTAAATAACCAATAGCTTCATTGAAAGTATAACTGAACCTTCCTTTAGGAGAATGCTTTCCAGTGCTGAGGAAATACTGACAGTTTCCACTAAAACTCATTTAATGGGCAAACCAAAGAGTATCAGAGAAGGCTAGGAGTTAAAAATTTACTTGTGTAATTATTCTGAGGAAATATGTAAGTCTGCCATCTGGAAGTGTATTAGACATTATAAAGTCACTGTGTGCATGCCTCAGCAGATGCAGCTTTTGTTCTGAGTTTTGAGGGCTGTTAATTTAATTAGTTTTGTATTTTCATACTCCCACCTTCCCTCCCAACAGTAATTCTGCAAAGGCAGCATCAGTACAGCTTTACAAGAATTCAAAGCAAAGAGACAAATTGAAATTTTAAGGAAATGCAAACAAGTATAATTCCATGGACTTCAAATAGCACTTGACCTGTTCATTAGCAGACCTAAACTTTATTGCCAAGGCATTTTTGGACTATAACAGAAAACTGTGCTCCCTGTCTCCTTTCCTGTTACCTTCCCTATCTTAAGAAGGCTAGGAAGGGATTCTGGGGCTTGTTTGGATTTGGGTTTTTTTCCCTTTCTTTATTAAAACCACTCAACAACAGTCATCTGGAGAATACAAAAGTCTCTCATTTTTTCCTAATGTCTTTTATGGGACACCAAACAAATGTTTAGTTTGATTTTTTAAGTTTTGTAGGGCTTCTTCTGACAGAATAGTAAGCTGTGTGGTAAGTCGTGCATGGGAAAGTAAGCTACATATTTATGAATAAAACACAGTTTGATAGTTCTAAAAATGAGGACCTAACCCTTTACAGTTTCTTACCATATTTTACAATTCTTATCATGACTTGGAAACTAAATAATGTGGCATTTATATATCAAACAACTCATCATATGCAGCATTAGAACTGTCTGTGATGAAGGTGAGGACATGTGCAGATATACCTAGTTCCTTACCTCTAGCCTTTAGCCCTGTGAACTGCAGTCCCTGAGCAGATCTCTGTCAGTGCAGGATCCCAATAAATGCACAGACCTTCATGCAGTATTGTAGAACTGTTAGATTATAAACCTATGCCAAAACATCATCTCTCGATATCTGACAACATTCACAATTTCTGGATTTATTTTTGAAAGAAAATCCAGCCCAGACACACAAGGTAGCAATGAACCCCCAATTGGTGCTGACTGCACAGCCCAAGAAGGTCAGACCTTGGGGATTCAAAAACATTTCAGACACCATGAAATACACACACAGCTAAGAGAAGGAACTTGGGAATAGAGACAGTTCTAAAAAGCTAGGCATTTTTACAAGTATTTTACAAAGTGAAACCTTCAAATATCAAACATTTTATAAATAAACTGAATAGAAAAATCAAACAAGGCTAATAGAGAAAGTTTAGAAATAATCAGAAGTGATCTAGAAGCTTTAGAAAATGCATGTTAGCACACCTACTAGGAAGATATATATGAGTATGCTATAGTTTGAAGTTTAACTAACTAGGAAAATCACAATGGAACAGCTAAACAAGGTTGCTACACAAGTACCTAGCTGCCTTGCTGCACAGATACCTGAGCCTCCTAATAAACAGATCCTGACAACAGAGGAGTTTACAGCCTAGTATTGATTTCAGGTCTCCTGAAAACATAACAATGTAAACTGCAGCTGTCCAGGAGCCACTTGCTGAGAATCTTAGCTTAGCAGGAACAGACACTTGTGGGCAATAATTGCATCAAACATCCCAAAATAATCATCCTTGTTCACAAACAGAAGTTTTTAATGTACAATAGTTTCCAGTTGTTATAACGTTATAGCCAATAACTAAAATCAAGAAATAGGAATATTAGCTAATGGAGAGATCCTTCTATTAAGAGCAAGATTCTTATAATTAGTGCTACAGAATAGGAAACTATACAACTGAAATGCTAAGGATAAGCCAGGTTGCTCCTCCCAGCAATTATTTGTTGGTCATACTGAATTTAGTGATTTTGAGAAACAAAGGAACTTCTTGGGATTTTTGTTTTGGTTTCTGTTTTGTCTTTCAGGGTTGTTTTTTTCTTTAATTATAAATGAATAGGAACTACCAAACTTAACTTTTCCTACTTAGAAGGAGAAGGTAGTTTGATAGCACTATAAAAAGACAACATGTCCATAAGGGAAATAGTTTGTAGATGTTGAAGTATTACTCTGCCTAAAAACATTTGAATTCAGAGGATCATCTAAGAGAATCTGCAGGAAGACAGTAAAAACACCACGAACCTAATCAGATGAGAGATCAAAGAGACAACAAATTCTAATAGGATTAGTCAAATATCACACTGAGATTAGGCATCTAAATACCTAGAGAGAAATTTATAATATCTAATGGTAGATATACTGAAGGATAGAGACAGTTTATAATGAAAAAAAAAAAAATATTCTAAACCCACCTATTTCCTGAAAAATAAAATGCAAAAAATTTAAAATCCAGGGCCATATTTTAATCTAAGTTTTATGTATTTATATATAACATACATATGTCCATTATATATAGTACATATATATAGGTAACTCTATATATATATATGTATTAAAAAAAAGGAGATATGATGGGTTCCCCTCCTTCTATACTGAAATAAGATGCCCTTTGAAAGGCCCAGAAAGGATAGTGAAGTGCTGCTCTACACAGTGAGCTCTTAGAGAACAAAAAGCAGAGGAGCAAGTGGCGCAAGAGGAAGCAGCTCTGCGAGGCTTGGGAGGCAGTGAACCACCTGTGACACTGCTTGAACCCTGAGACAGATCAAACTCAGTAGCAAAAGGGGAAAGAGTTGCACCAAAAATGTGCTGAATCACAAAATATAAAAAGGTATGGCACATTATTGCTTTCTGAAAAGTAAACAGATCATCACAAATTAACTTGGTAACTTTGAACAGAACTAGGAGACAAATTCAGCTACTGAACAGAAGAGGAAACTCTTATTTTCATTTCTACACAACTGAGATTTCAGCCTCAATGTGATGTACTGCATGTTCCAGATGCAAAAAATAAACATGCACTTACTGAACAGCTTTTGTCAGAATTCCTTTTCCATTGCTTCTTGACTTGTTTCTTTGCTGCAGTTGAATGAAGAGCTGCATGCATCTGTTTTCGGGGATTTAAAGCCAGAATGTTCTGTAGAAAGGTAATATAAAATATTAATATAGATAAAATTTCCAAAAAAAAGTTCAAAGCCTCTTAAATCACACATCATACACTTATTTATAGTGCTATGCAAAACCAAAACACAATTACTCAACAGTATAGCCCAACCTCATAGTAATTTGTATGTCCACACCACTTAGATTATGAATATTTAAAGACATTTCCAGGACTGCTAGTAAGCAGAATTATATTTAGTGGCCATAACAATTTCCATTCCTGGATGTTTGTTATGTACAGCATACAGAAACACATAATTCTGCTTCATTATATCACTCCAAGTAATACTTGTAAAGCAAAACAAGCAAAAAAAAATATTTTAAGGGATCTGAGCTATTTCTGGATGTTTCATCATTTCAGTCCACATTCTAACTTTCCCTTCACAAGAACCTGCTTCTTTGCCTAGTAAGCTGATGAGTCAACTTCATTTCTCTTACATTTGCAGGGACACAAACAAATGTTGGGAATACAGGCATATTTTTAAGTGACAGTGGTGGTCTGACAACACAGACATAATAAAGTTTGTAGTATCTTTCATTATACTAGCATAACTCAAAAAATTAAATCAGCTTTTTGGAACCCAAGCTCTTTCTCACATCAGGCAAAAATCAGGTTTCCATAATAAAACTGACTTCATTAAATTCAAGAAGAGAGTGTGATTAGTGTGCAAGCAACAGATTCAGACTCAGGTCTGGGATGGAAAACCAAAAGAGGCATATTGTTTGTTATAATTCCTGGTCTTGGTTTTGTAAGTTTTCCTTTAAAAAAAACCTGTTACTTTAGCACTATACTTCTCCACTGTAGTGAACAGGATGTCCTTACTCTGTTACTCTATGACAAAGATGTGTAAGACTGACTTACAGAAATAGTGACTGAACATGTTAAGTATGTTGGGGCTCTGAATGTTATTTCAGGATGCTTCCTTATTTTAAGTCTGCTTGACTGGGTGATAACAATACAGAAGTAATCTGTTGTAATAAGATTGTGCTGATATTTATGGGGATTTGTTTTTTTTTAATGCAAAGGAGTCACTTGCTAACCAACAATGTAATGCTTGCTGTGGACTAATCAGTGATCCCTTTTTCCTACAAAAGAGAAATCTAAACTACTTGCAAATTCTGTCCAGAAATAACAATATAGCCCAGTAGAATAACCCCCAGCTTGCCTGAAGCCCAGAGTCAAAAAGTGAAGTACAACATTCAAAGACTATTTAGCAGCCTACATGTTGCTGACTTTCAGGAAGAGTTAGAGGGTGTTAATGGATATGCCCCTGAAATTCCAGCAGTGAACACACTGCTCCATTTCTGGGTGTGCCCCAGTCATGGACCTCAGGCAAGATGTGACAACCAAATGCATTCAGTGGTGGTTTATGCTAATTTATTTCATTCTTAATTAACACAGAGTAGGGACGTTCACATAAGGGATGGCACAACATCTCATTTGCTACTTCAATTTCTCAGGGTGATCAAACTCAACTATCAGAGCATATCTGACTCATTGGTGATAGGCTGTTGAGTACCCAAATTACCCAAAACACCCAAACTGGGCAGTAAATCCTATCCCACATACACTTTAGAAAAAACCTGCCTACTCTTCTTTTGTAATTGCTTAATGCAGTACTCTTGGTCATGAATATTATAATTATTTTAGCAAACCAAAATGAATTGCAAATTTCTAGTAATAAACTGTAACAGATGTACTCCACTGGGTACAGCACCAGTTGGTTTAAAACGTGGAACAAATGGTGGGGCAAGCCAAGGACGGAAGAATCCCCATATGTTTGCTCCTGTTGGAATTCTGCAGCAGAAGCATTGCTCCAAGCGCAACAGTTGCAGAAATCTAAAAGGACTACACAGAGCAGCACGTCCCAGAATTAAATCTGAAATAAAACTGGCACAGGACATACAAAATCACACACACAACATAAAAAAAAATGCTTCTATTCCCACTACCTAAATAATAAACCACCCGCCTAAATCGTGGACTGCTGACCAAGGTGGCTGTTCTAGCTAGAGGATCCTGGTGTTTAAAAAAAAAAAAAAAGTTCAGAAGTTAACTGCCTAAATGAGAAAGTAATGTAAATGCTTTTGGGTCTGTTGAACTGTCAAAAAGGAAAATTTGTGAGGGTGTTTTCTTCCTGTTCGTTTCAGTCCCCTGGCTGGTTTGCTGCTGCTTATGACTAGTCAGACATTTAGTAAATTTAACAAATAAATTCAGGTAGGTCAGCCAGTAAGTGGAAAATTACTGAGAAGAAAGTTCCAGAGGGAGCATTACAACTAATGCTTAATGTAGGCACCCAGCTAAACAAAAACAAACCACCTTCGACACGCAAGAAAGGAATCCTGAGACCCTCAATCTCTCACTTGCACTAGCCAGCTAACCATGAGGAGAGCTCATTGGTAAAGAGAATTATTTGGGCATCTGTGATCTTACTTGCCCCAATCCCGTGCTTATTCTGCTATATAAATTTTCATTCTTGCCAGATGAGCTGCTGTTTGACCCCTCCAGATGCTGAAAGGACAAGACACAAGCTCCCCAACTGAGGATGTGGGTATAAAATACATTACATTTCAGAGTGCTATGAACTTCGAATATCACATTAAAATACTATTTGTATAGTGATAGAGAACCTATGAATTAAATATTTAGCATTTTACATGAATGGCCACATTTATTTCATTAAAGTAGCTATAAGTACATTGTCATCAATGGCTGTAAATCAGAATATTACAATGCTGTATTTTTGCAGGAATCTATTTAGATACTGTGTTGATGCAGAAAGAAACAGGACTATGAGTAAGTGCACAGAAGTAAATTCAGCCCACGCTGAGTACACACTTGTGGCACAGCTGCTCAACATGCACAGGTGCTTGTAAGCTTTGCACAACACTGACTGAAGGCTTCACTTCAGGAAGAAAGTGATGTGGTCATGACTGCAGATGATTCTCTCAAACACGACTGTTAAGGAATTCCACTTAACAACAACCCGAGACAATTATTTTATGTCTTTTTAAAGACAAATACTATTATAAGCTAAAAACCATTTAAGAATAGTTTAATGCCTTAATACATTGTCTTCTAAAAAAGAATGTAGTCATTAAGACTAATACACATTTTTATGTTGCATGTATCCTAAAAGCATCCTAAAAATCATATGCAATATACCTTGAGAATGACTAGCATATATAAGGGACAGCTCCAGTCTTTAAATGTTGAGAATGTAGTGATAAATGGTTATGTTGATCTGTGCCAACACAGCAACATAGCTTCTGAGAATAAACTTGCCATAAGCTATTCATTAGATGTTTATTGCTCAGCTTCTACTTTAAAGACTATGATTAATAAGTCTACACAAAAGTACTAGTTGTAATCATTACTATCAGCTATTAATGAAAAGGCTGTAAAAGTTTTAAAACACCGTGTTATAGTACAGTAAATATTTTATCATTAATTTGAATTCATATTACTCCAAATAAGTGATTTCAAGGCAGTATTTGGGTACGACACGTTCTGCAATTCAGAGTCCTGTTTCTGATACAGCATTTTCAGGTAAATCAAGGCAGATTTGGCACATGCTTGGACATAAAATTATGGTATAGAAATTGAATTTCAGTTTTAATTTCATTAAAAGTGTTACATTCATTTTATTCCCATCTCATAAAGCCACACTTTTAGCTGAAATCAAAAGAAGCTGCTCCAATTAAATATTATTTTTAATTAAATGCATAGTTGGCAAAATAAAATATAGAGTTATGGAAGCTCTAGGCTTATTAGGAATACTCCAATACCAACTGGGGGGGAAGGAGGAGGAGGAGCAGAAATGGGATGTTAAGAAAAAAAAGTATATTTTACATCCTAGGCAGGACTGCAGTAACTTCAAGGCAGCCATCAAAAATGCCTTCTAGTCTAGCATTGTCTTGTGTAAAATGTATGACATTACTCCATATTTTGTAAGTTTTTCTTTGAAGCACAAATCTTTGAAGTCCTCAGAGGTTTTTTTTCTTGGGTTGTTTTGTTGTTTGTTGGGGTTTTTTTGGTTGGTTGAGTGTTTTTGTTGGGGGTTTCCCCCCCCCCGAAGTAACAACCTTAACAAGGGCTCTTGGTCATATGGGCCCTAAACTCTTTTACATATATCAATTAAAATTCAGGAGTAGGCTAGGCATGCTAAGGAATGCATGTGGAGAGCAATTTAACCCACCCCATTCCATTAATCTACTCAATTTCCTTAAAAAGAGTTGTAATCTCCCTCACAGCAAGTAACATTAAATGTATTGCAAAATACATATGTTCACCAAGTGAACATAATGAGAACATATTTATTTTTTCTAAGAGTAATGAGTATACTAAACAATTAATTTCAAAGCTATGCAAGTGTTAATTCACTGACAGAAGCAAATTAACTGGGTGTTTTTTTCCCCTGATATATTGTAATATATCTAAACATGAAACTAATTTTATTATTGTTAGTCAGTCAAAGATCAAATAACTCAATCTAGAAGTATTTGTTTTCATAAGATTAGATGACCCAGAATAAAGAGTGTTGTTTAAAAATCGTATCAGTTTAGAAAAGATAAGGCATGAACTCTTCCTGTATTGGATGTATTTGGAACTTCCTTCTAAATATATTATTTGAATTGCCTAGTTCACATTTTACCTCTCTCATCTATTCTGCCCTTTGGGAAGCTACATGAAGCAGTAACAGATGCAGTACTTCAAACACCATGTAAGGTCCCTAAGTATTACAAATGAAAGTTTCATTAGCAAATGAGCAAAAGCAAGCTACAGTCCTAGGAGTTTGTAATGGTAAAGATAAACAAGATTTTAAAAATAAATAAATAAATATTTATGGTATCATATCTTCCAGAAGCTAGCCTTATGTTATTTTTCACCATTGAAAGAACGTTGAAAAGTGTGAATATCTCCTTCACACTTACATATATTATAAAATATCCTATAAATCAATACTTTTGTCAAGTATATATTTGCTTACTGGAGATATGAACCAATGTGAATCTTTACAAACAATGCTGGTTGATAAAACATCTCAGGAATTTCAAAAGGAGAAAAGACTGCTTTCACAGTACTTTCACAGGCCTGGTTTAACTGTGAGGTGACAAAGGCAAAAGAAAAAGTAGGCAAAATGTGAACTGACCACAGGGAAATTGTGTGGTCAGACCAGAACCAGAAAAGATCCCAAACAGCATAGGATTCAAAAGGGAAACCCAAAAATTATTATTTTTGGACATTAGCAGGTATGTTTTCTGTTACTGAGAACTGCTGCACGTGCGAGCAAAGTCAAAAGCTGACTGTGAACACATTTAGATTATGGGATATCATAGCATGACATGCCACAAGCCTTTAACCTCCCTCAACATCAATAAACTCTCCAGGTGACCTTCTGTGCCCATTCCCAAGAACCAGCAATTTACATTATTATAATATCTTCAAACCAGAGTCCTCAAGGTCCAGAGTTGAAGATGGGGTTCCACTTCTGTGCAGACAGGCAGCCCATGACTAGGAAACACATCAGAGCAGCAGCAGAGCTACAGCCTCCTGTGAAACAGTGGCCAAGAAGCCACCAGGAGCAAGGGACTGGAGCCTAATCGTGGTGTGCACATCAGGGGCTTGGGAGGTGGGGGGTGCTCAAACACATCCAGGAAAAGACTCCACTTTTAATCACAAGACTTTTTTATTCTCTGAGCCACACAAGCACAGACTCTCAAAAAAGATCAGGAACTCTAAGGCCAATGAATGATCTTGTGGCAAGCATCTTCTAGCAGTGCACTGACAGGTCACTGCCTTTAGCATGGATGTAGGACTTAAGTACTATCTTCATCTTTACATTTCCACATAGCTTTAAGCTTCCCTGTAGAACAGACTACTTCTACACCTGAACAAACACCTTTGCAGCTTCTTGTGCTCTTTATTCAGCCTGTAATATTTAGTGAGAATAAGACTATTCTGCAATAATATAATAGCATACCTGTATCCTAGAGGTGTAGTCCTAAATCCATTACTAGATACTTAGGAAGTGAGGTTTCTAAAACAGTTTTACCACTACATATTTTCACAGTCCTCAGACCTCCCTGCAGTATGCAAATACTGCCTCTTAAAATGAACAGTTTTCTAAATCACCCCCCACAAAAGTCAGGAAAGTCCTAGTTACAAATGTGTTTACCTTAAGAGAAGTGTGGTGCACCTCACACACTTCCTTACATAAACCAGTTAATGCATTACAGATTAACAAAGTGGAGACATTGCACAACCTGATTTTATTGATAACGTCAGCTTTCAGGTCAGCAGTTTGATTTCTCTACCTTAGCAATGCATTTGTGCTAAGTTTTACTGTAAACTCTAAAAGGTCTATTAACACAAAACAAAAAGTGCTACTTGTTTCCCATAGATGTCAACCACTCTTCCTTATTGGGAAAGCTCTGGGTGTAAATGAGGCTGCTGGGAACTCTGCCTGCTACCTCCTTGACACAACTGATCCCTGCAGAAGCACCTTGACCCTCACAGGGAACAATCAAATGAATAGGCACTCCCCATGCTTAACTTTAAGCACCCAAAAAGCATCCCAGCATTCAGTGAATCATTCACATATTTAATATAATATTTAATATATACATTAAAAGCCACACAGCTTAAAGCAGTCTCAAACTCCATAGTGGTGTAAAATAAAGTTCTCAGATCTGAGGCTTCCCCAGGAACACCCCACTCAGTGATGAAATCACGTTTTCACACTCCAAACAACAAATAACATCAAAAGCTATTATGGTTAATGTAGCAAATTCAGAGAAGGAAGTAGCTGAGCAGTTACCATGAATTTCTTCAGAGTTTAGTTTACTATTATATATTCATTTTGTTGATTAAAATATTATTTCATTTACAGCCTTTACAAGTGTAAGGGTTTAAAAGTTGGTGCCACTATGCTATGCTTAATTTTTACATTTTAATACATTTTCTCACTAACTGGACAGTTGTTAATAATCCAACCAATTGACTAAATGCAAAAAAAAACCCAAAAAACAGAGCACCACGTCACAGCCTTGATTCTTAGCTCCATGAACTGCTGTTACTAAGCACATGCATGGTCTCCACAGTCTGAGAAACAGATTACACGCCAAGTAATCTTTTTTCATCTTCCTAATAAAAATATCTTCCTTCTTTAGAAATCAAAACTTAAAGCTTCAGAAAACGTTTAGGTTTGCAACACAGGTATAATGAAGTTTCTGGCTTCCTCACTGTAATATTTATCTATGCCTCAATCACTTGCACATCAAATTGCTCTGTAGTATGAGGAATACTAAATAACATTTTTAACTGCTCACTCATATGGAGAGTCAATTAATATCTCACAGCAAAATTATTATTATTATCATACACATACATTTACATCTCACTTCTGCAGGAAGACAGACTGAAAGAGAAAAGAACCTCAGTTGCCTTCAGAAATAAACTTGGTACCAAAACCAAAACCAGGCCAGAGTATCCCCATATTTGAACCTCTCAATTGAACTCTCAGTTGCAGGTGTTTGCCTTAACAAACCCCAACCTTACATTATAGACATGTCAGTTAGTGAAAAGTGAATGCTCTACTGGGTTTTGATCATAGAGAAATTAGCATTAAAAGTTACTACTGCTTTAAGTTTAATCATTGGCAAAATCAGCTGAACTAATTTTAGCTGAGCAAAGCAATGTTCTGAAAACTTGGTTAAAAGGTGCTTTTCAAAGTCCAGTAAATGAACCTGTAATGCATGGATAAGAGTGACAATACACATCCAAAAGATCTAGTACATTCAGTACATTCACATGAACATTTGTATTCGTTCCAAGAACATGCCACTATCAGTACTGACTTTCTAAATCTGTCACAACATTAAGATGCAACAAGTAAAGTTACCTACGTGGAACTAACATGAAAACTTCCATTAACATCTCAGCAGCAATTTTTTAATACATTACTGAAATACATACCACACAATGGAACAATTTTCTAGTAACTCTGTATAAAATCAGAGCGTCCTGATCAAAATGGAGAAGAATAAATAAACATGCAGAAGGAAAAAAGAAATGTGAAAGATTTGGTAATTAAATAATATAAACAGTAAGGGTTTGATATGTGAAGTCACATATTAAATGTCTGATAACTGGAAAAATAACACAGCCAATTTTCAAGCAATAAAATTTGGCAGCCAATGTACGTAAGGCAAGATTAAACTTTTGCCATTTTTTTCCTTTTCTTTTTAACATGTCATTGTCTTCTTTTGCAGAAGCACACAGTGATCCCCTGCTGACACTTTTAAGTCATGTAATATTCCATAAATACACAGGGCAATAGATGCATTATAGGTGACAATGGAATATTTATCAATAATTTTGAATACAAAGCAACTCTTGGAGTCCTTTGCTTTTATTCAACAAGATTGTTAAATCTTATTGACACTAAATACTGAGGAATGTGTGGGCCAGAGGCTGTGGTGATACTCTTAAAAAAACCAGGATAATCAGATTAGGCTGCCCAATCCAAAAACATGCCAGCAAACACTTGGATTGTGATCTACCATACTTTGTCACATGCTTACATGGAAATCTTTTTAAAATACTTTTTAAAGGGTGTTGAATGTAGCAGTACTCTCTTCCATCTCTTTCAATTATTAGTGAACACACACTCACACACAAGTGAGTACATTCACACAATCTTACTTTGTGCCTCAGATTCTTAAACCTGTGAAGATTAACAGGGAAGGAGGTATACTTTTGATACTGATAAACACATCTGTTAAGGCTGAAATCAGCTCTTGCATTTACCTGCAGTTATTTTCTAAAACATTACACTATATGTGAGAGTCTGTGCAAAGATCCTCACACAATTACTAATAACACCTCCTTAAATACATAGACATGAATGACACACTGAGAAGGACAGTGGGCTTTAATGTCATCAGTACAAAATCAAAGATAAATCTGGTACTCATTCCCATTTTTTGCCTTGAGCACTAAGTCATGGAGTACTTCTCCAATACTGATTAAATTTACAATTTGTTTTCCTAAATGCTATGGCTACATCTTATCTCCCTACTGTCATTTTTAACCTTAACATGTGACATAATATGAAAACTGCCGCCACAAATAATTGACTGCTTTATTATAAATATGAATACTTACAATTATTTTTAATGTGGATTTATGAGGCATTTAAGTCTACTTTATTAATTTCAGAAAAATTCATTTTATTTCCATAGCAATATTTCATGATCTGAGCACTTACAAAAAAAAAAAAAAATCACTTTTCTCAGTTTTAACCATAGTTGAAATATCCTTCATTTCAGAGATATCAAGAAATTATCACTATTCACTTTCAATACAAAGCCTCTTACATTTCAGCTGTCATTTCCAAAAAATCATACAGAAAATAGTGTTTCTAAGCAGAGTTCAGTTGCAGTGTAATAAGTAATAATTTCATCAATTAGCAGTATTCAGCATCCACTGAGAGTTCTCTCACTATTATTTTATTCATAGAGTTCTTTGTGGAAATAGCATACTAAAAAGATCCATTTATCCTTCAAGGTTTTTCATAAATGTGTCATACATCTTAGAAAACAATTGGTTATTATTCTTGCTCAATCTAAATAACTATAATAACTTCCAGGTGTAAAACCTTTTTTTATACTTCCAATCTTCTTTACTCACATTATGGGTCTCAATTTTAATAACCTAGTCTAACCCTTCTACCTACTGTCACACGTGCATTCAGGAGTTTTGCACGGATGCTAGACGTGCCTGGACAGCAGGCTAGTCAGCTTATTCTTAAGAGCAGAATAGAACTGGGTTTCACAGAATGCCCTTCACAATGGAGGCAAAGCCAAGCACTTCATCATGAGCTAGATGCTACGTTGCTAGATGCAACCCCCCTGCCCGAGCAGGATCACCTAGACCAAGTCACCCAGGAACAGATCCAGGTGGGTCTTAAGCGTCTCCAG
>JAOEGS010004870.1:42665-54574 GCA_025447755.1 Corythornis vintsioides | reverse complement strand
CCACCCCACCGGCCGCTCCGCCCCGCCGGCCCCGGCTCCGGCCCTAGGCGGTGCCGGGCGATGCCATCCGGGGCCCTCGAGGTGGGACGGGCCGGCCCCCGGCTGGGCTGGATCAGGCCGGACGCCCCGCCGAGCCCTGCAAGCGGAGACCCGGAGCAGGGACAGCTCTTCCCGGGCCGAGCGCCGTCGGAAATCGTCGTGGGAAAGGCGGCTGTCGGAGCGCCGGGCGCGGCGGGACCAACTCGGGATGGCAGTGCCCGCGACGGCTGGAGCCGCTTACCTGGAGCGGAGCGCGGCGGACGGGCTCGGGAAAGGGGGCTGCATGGAGGGGCTGGGGAAAGGGTGAGCCCTGGAGGGATCCGGGCCAGAGGACATTGGATGCCCGGCGTAGTGCCCTAGGCTGTGCTGCTATCTCTAGGAACCTCTCCCGTGACAGCTCCAGCCTGCATCCGTCTGGCTTTTAAGTGCATCGGTTTTATAGGTAGCCTCTCAAAAGATGACATGCAGCAGGATGCCGTGGCAGTGTTCCGTGTCAAATGCACAGGGTAAAAAGCACGGGGTGTAAAAGCTGGTGCTGTGGTCCCCTGTCGGGATACTTGACCTGTGCCTGGCCGCCTTCAAAACCAGGTTGACAGACCAAGTGAAAGTGTTTGCAGGATTTTGGGGAGAATGAACTCTGGAGACATCTGAAAGAGGTGAGCTCGGCCTTCTGGCCGTCACAGCTCTGGGGAAAGCACTAGAAATTATTTCTAAGGAAAATTTCCAGGCTGTTGGTGTAGAACAGACCCTGTGGGAAAGGCCGATTGTGTGATCTCCACAACACGAGTGGGGCTGGGAGGCTGGAGGGCAGGGCGTGGCTTCATGGCAGACCCACAGAGTGCTTCTGAAGGTAAGGCAGAGCCAGGACTCACACGTGGTACCTGGCTTGGTGGGAGACTCACACAATACTAACCAGGCATCATGTCTCCTGCCTCCAACATTCTCCTCCCTGCATCAGTATTTCTCCTGCTTTTCTTTTTCTGTCACTTTATTGTTTTTTATGCTTCCTTCGAGGCATCAGCCGTGTTTTGTCCCAGCTGGTTTAAGTGACAAACACAGTAACATCCAGAGTGGTTTTCAGTCTGCACTTAGCTGTGAAGGTGCTTCCATTTCAAGCCTGAGGAGAACGTCTGTGAGTGAAAATCACTGCTGCTGTTTCTTCTTCCTGCTCTATTAGCTAGTCTAGTAAAAGGTATGACCTCTCTCTACAAATCTTCATTTTTGCTTCCCTCCCTGCCCAACAGGAAGCATTTTGTGTAAACTTTACCAGATAAATCACTTCAAAATGAAGATTGGCAGTGCTGGCCTCTGCCAGTGCCCACACCTTTTTAAGGTGCGTGGTCTGATGTCCCCAGGTTAATTCCTTTTAGAAGTGCTCAGCTTTTTCTGCTAGCTCCAGGTGAGGTTTGCCTTCACTCACTGCTTCTGGCAGGGGGCAGGGGTTGGGGACGAAGAAATTCAGCCGTCCGTTGGCAAAGAGGGAAGAGGCCAACAGAAGAGACAAGAAAAGGTTAGTGTGGCTTTTGTGCACAATATGAAAAGCAAGTCAATACCATTGTAGGGGCATTGGAGGGTACTCAAAGCAATCAGCCAGGGGCCATTGTGTTCCTTTAATCTACATGTGTATTTCCCAAGAACTCTATTAGTGAAGATGAATGAACTGTGCAATGTCCCTAATTTCTTCTAATTTGGAGCTGGGGATTTATGGCATTCACAACCAACACAAAACATGCTATCCCTCCAGAAGCCCTGGGCAAATTTGGGAATCGTCTTTGCTTGTTGTAGCAAAAAAACCCCATATGTAGCAAGGTGAGAGGAAGGAGCAAAACCCCTTAGCCAGCTCTGGTCTGTCAGTCAGTGCCATAAAGGGCAATGGGTCCCGGCACAGATGCTGTTTTTAGGACACCTATCAAAATTGTCAAACACAGGGACAAGACTCTTTTTTTTTTCTTTTTTTTTTTTTTTTTTTTTTCTGTTAATCACAATGTAAATGTTTAGATAAAAACCCTTACACCCACAAAGCAGGGTACACACCTCACAGTACACAAGAGACCCTCATGCCTAATGGAAAAGGATCCCCTTTCCTCAGCAACAGGTTATTACTGTTGTATTTGCCACAAGAAGCTACATTTGTCACAGAATTCTTACAGGGCAGTGAAATTGTTGAATGGGAAAGCAGCTCCCTTGGTCACAGTCTAAAAATCGGGAAAAAACCCCAAACCCCAAACTATGAAACCCTGTAGCAAAGCAAACGGCAGCTCGGGCTCTTCCAGCTCGATTTACCTTTTCTTTCTTGTTGTGCTTTTGTGCCATGACACATGCAGGAGGCATCACCCTTCTCTGGGGAGGGAGGAACTCTGACAGCTCCTCTGGTAATCAGGGACTAACACAGAGAGTTGGCATAGCAAAGAAAGGGACTCGTGTGAACATTTCCCTTTGTGTCTAAATCCCCTGCTGCCACAGAGCCCCTGGGACATCTATGGATACTGTGATACATCACAGCCTCACAAAGACCTTTTACCTTTGGAAATTTATGTTGGCCATCAGGATCAAATTTGAGAACATTTATCAGGGGATGAAATAGGTGGGATTTGTTATTTGCCCCAAAGGATAGCCCCTATTCCATCACTTTGGTTTTGGGTTTGGTTTGGTTGGGATTGTTTGGGTTTTTGTTCTTTTGTTGTTTTGTCTTTTTTTCAATGCATTATTAAACAATTACTGCTGAAATGATGTTTGGAAGCTGACATTCTCAAGATGGACAACATTTAAAGCATAACTGTATGCTGTACCTTCTTTCTGTACAAGTATAGTGGAGACTGAGTGGGGATAGTTTTGATCCTGTTGGTGCTGTTGAGACCTATGTTTGGGATGTGGCTTCATACAGGGAGATCAGCACCATAAAATGCAACAGATTTTTCCTTCCTCTCCTCCTGTCTTTTTTCTTTATGTCAAGCTGCAATAATTACAGCCTTGTAGAGCAGACATTCGAAGCTGGTGACTGCAGGTGGGGCATCACTTTCTAAACCAGTGATGTGCAGCAGGGAGCTCTTCCCTGGAAGATAAACAGGACTTTCAAGGTCAGACAGCAAATCGAGACAGGCTGAAGGAGGGAAAGGGGGAAGAGGGGAAAATCTTCACCCAGTGGGACCTGTAGCCTGCTGCAGTTCACATACCCTGTATCATCCAACAAATGAAAAAATAGCTTTGCTAATTTTTTTCTCCCTAGCAGTTCCTAAGTGTGCAGTTTAAGAACCTTCTTGTCAGTATGCTGTTTGAGGAAGCTGCTGCCTCCTCCTCGCTGCGTCACTCGTACCCTGGCAGGCATCTCCTGCTTTTTTTTCTGGTGAGGTTTTTCTTTATCTGCCCCAAGGAGTGTTGGTTGTGTTTTCTCTGCCATTTACGGGGTGCTCTGTGGCAGCAGGAGTCCCACAGAGTGCAGCACGGTGCCAGAGCCTCCACGGAGCATGCCTCTGCTGGCTGTGGGTATGGCATCAGCCATGGCTGCTCAGAGCAGGGCTGCCCTTTCTGGGTGGGAAGCAGCATGGGCCTGCTGCAAGGGCTGTGGCATTTGGGCTACCCATGCCCAGTCATCCCTCTGGAGGGAGGGAGGGAGTGGTGGTTCACGCTATAGGGCTATATTAATGCAATCCTTCTTTACTTGTTTTCCAATTAGCCTAATTGAATTCGGATTGCTTAAAAGTGGGCACTAGAGACATTTATCTTGATGGGATGATGGCCTTGAGCTCCAGCGATCCTATTAACTGTAAGAACACAAATCCCAGGTAGGGGACGTCCAGCAGTAGCTCCCATGTGACCTAACCCTTTAATCTGCTCTTCTTCCGTGCAGCGCACACACACACACACACACACACACACAGAGACATGTACACACAATGCATGCACACTTGTGCACAGGTGCACACATGTACGTGTGCATTTGTGCACATATAGACCCCAAAGTGCACCCCCATACACATGCACCACCAGCAGACATGAGCAGTGGCTGCCTCTTAAAGTTCCAGCAGCCTGAGGAGAATGTTTAGTTCAAGGTATTGGAAAAGGACCTTGGAGAAAACTCTCTTTCCATAAGAGCTGTAGCAGACTCAGTGTGCTGCCTGCCTGCTCTCCTTCAACTCCCTCATGGTCTGTTCCCAGGGTTAACGAGCATCTGGAGAGCAGCATGCCCAGTGCCCTGTACCCTCTGTGGCCCTGCCACCTACCCACGTGCCTCCTCATGCCCACAGCTGGTGTCTGAGGACAGGGACAGCAGGTGCTGGAGGGATGAGCCATGCAGGTACCATCGGGGAGCAGGGCAGCCACCTCCAGCGAGGATCAGGCACCTGCTGAGGACAGGACAGATTTGCAGCTGTGTCCTCTGCCTCTGGCAGCCCCAGGGCAGGTGCAAGTGCCAGCCCCAGCACCTCAGGGAAATCCCATTTGTGCACGGGAGCTTAGGGCAGAAACCAGGCCCTCTTGTGATGTAGCCCACCTCTGCCACTCCAGACTGAGTGTTTGTGAGTCTCCGGCTCTAAAAATGGTGCCTAAGGCAGGGCAATCCCCTGCCCCCAGCAGCAGGTCAGCACGGCTGCTGTAGCCAGTGTCAGGGCTGGGGAGCATCCCAGTGTGCATGGGGAGGGGCCCTGTAGCCACCTCCCACCTCACTCACCTCTGCCAGCCCTGATAGTCTGTGCTTGTTTGGCGATTCTGACTGTACTTTCTCACCTGACCTTTTCAAACCTGAAAATGCTGTTCCTATATGTGCTGAGGAATTCAGCTCCTTTAAACCACCAGATGCTTTCGCTAAGATTTTCAGGATGTCCCAGGCACATTTTAATTCAAAGGTCAAAAGTCCTGGGTTTGCTTACTGTGGCGTTTTATAGATAAGACAAATCAGTCCGTAAAGTAACAGAACAGTGTGGAGATACCTGGCAGATTTATGCAAGTACAAGGGAAAATGGATTGATCCTCACAAACCAAAGACCATCTGAGTTGAGCTGAAAGTATTTTAACTCTTAGTGTAAAGAGTTCAGCTGTGTTCTCACATAATTAAATTCTCTAGTGACACGTGAGAGGATCCCAGGAGACAGAAAGTGGACCAGAAGTCTTGGTGGTTTTAGGCAGAGTGCTTGAGACTTAAGTTAGCATTTGCCAGCTCTGATGGTTGATGAACACTGCCCAGTGTCCTCTTGCACCCATCGGTGATAATCAGCTTTTTAGAAGTAGCTGATTTTCTTCAGCCTTTTCCCACATCACAGCGTCTGTGCCAGTGCTGAAGTGGGAGGTGGTGGGGTGACACTCTCTGGCAGTCCTGGCACCCAGCAGCTGGCTGGAGCAGGAGAGAGAAGGGAAGGGAAAAGAGGGAAAAAAGAAAAGGAAGAAAGGCAGGAAGCAAAAGAGAGAAAGAAAGAGACAAACCATACTTAGTGCATTTATTAATTTTAAATGAGTATTTTTACTTGATTGGGTGGAGACAGAGAGAAAGAGAGACTTATAACCCTGTAGGAAGGTCCTACATATGTTCATTTGCAAATTAAATTCACAGGCTAGGAAAGTCCTTCACTTTCTAGACTAGCTGAGCCCCTTGGGAGTAGCACTGTATACACCATCCATGTGCAAAGACCCTGTGGCTTTCGTGTGGGTTGTCTGGCATGATGACTACTATGGCTGTACCAGTGCAGAGACAGACTGATGCTCCCACCTGTCTTAACCCAAGGCTGGTGGAGGTGACCTCTGCTGGCTCCATCAGTGCCTGCCCAGGCTGCTGGGGCTTCTGGGCTGGTGGCTGCACTCCTCCAGCTGTTGGCCAGCACCGGCTCTGCTCTCTGGGGAGTGGAGGCAATGAGCTCAGCACCTGCTTAGGTTTCCCTGGAAAACTCCAAACAGCACCAGAGAAAGCTTTGCTTGGTCCCGACTCTAAAACCATTGCAGAGGAACCTGCCTGTCCCATGAACTCAGTCAGATTCAGCACTACTGCCAGCCAGGCTTCTTCTCAGGGCTTAGCTGCCCTGTCCTACCCTGCCATTGTCCTGCAGGTGGGCCAGATTTACTGCCAGCCTTGCATGGAGGTAACTCCTAGATTAAGCGTGGTGAGATCACTTTGGCCTAGGCAGGTTGTTTGCTGGTCCCCCAGCCCCGGAATCTGGCACATGAAGCAGCCAAGCAGAGGGTCACTGCTGTCACTCAGCGTCTGAAGCGTGTTTGAGGACAGAGAGGCTGTGAAGCTAGAGCAGCCTGGGGAGATCTGCACTGCTGGGTGGCCACAGCTCCCTGACAGCCACCGAGCCTCAGCGTCCGGCAGTCCCCACTCCGTTCTCAACACGACGGCTTTTCAGTCCCAAGCTGCAGAGTTACATGCTTCGTGTTTTGCCTTTTGCTGTGCTCAGTACTGAGATGGTCAACACCTCTGCTGGTGGTTTTTGCAGAATATGTCAGCGTCTGAATACTGGGTTTGTTTCAAAATGTTTGAAACAGACATGTTTTTATTACAAATATATGTGTTTATTTCTGAAAGCAGTATTCAAGGAGCTGTAACCTAGATATTATGTGTCAGAAGCACAATTTTGCTAAAATATACACATTTGATAGCATTTTGATCTCTTGGAAGAAAATAGAAAAAGGCACATTTTTTCCCCAATATTACCTTTTTTAAAGCTTTTTTTTCTCTAATGGGGAAAAATGTTACATTAAAAAGTGAGGATCAGTCCTAACTTCACACTAAACAGCCACAGAGTGTAAATTTTGACCCCCTCCTTGGGGTTGTAAAGTCTCTCTCTCACTTTTCTATATTTAATGGAATAGAGCTAAGCGCATCCCTTCGCCTGCCCTCACTCTGCAGCCCTGTGAAACAAGACTGCCCTCACAGCCCTTGCACAGTAGTGTCTCTTCTACATCACAGAACATTTCTGCTCAGCTGCCTGCTTCATTTCAGTGAAGGTGGCTTGTGCCTTTTCTTTGATCGTATCCATGTCCATATTCTGGATGTTCTGCAGCTGTCCCAGGATAGAGTCCTTGTCCTCTTCCTCCACCTGGTCTTCTGCCACCATCTTCTGAAGGTCTTCTGGCAAACCCACATCATCTCCAGCCATCTGTATCTGATTCTCATCCATTTCACTCTGATACAAAAAAAAAGCAGAAAGTAGAAACAGTACATGAGAGTATTTCTGCTCTCCCGGGATTTGCCGATGAGTCTGGTTTTTGTTTGATTGTTTGTTTGTTTTAGGGTGAATCAAAACACATGTAGAGATTTTTCTAGTGACTTCAGAAGCTCAGTCATCTCCCTTGTGAGTGGTGAGATCTTTCAGACCATTTTAATGGTATTTCTTTGAAGGGTTTCAGCAATGCCCTCAGTGTTCTGTGCTATTTTAGCAATCTCTGCAGTGTGTGTTAACTGTGGTGACATCCTGACACTGCAGGAAATCCACTACACATTCCTTGTATCCACCAAAGACAGGCTGCAATACACTGTCCTAAACTGTCATCTCTCATGTGAGTTAGTTGATGAAGCAAAAGCTTTAGAGAAAACTGTGTGGCTACCAAGCCCCTATTCATTTGTTGGTGGGTATTTTTAGGTATCAACATTAAAATGAAGCCTTCCCTGAGAAAACTCAGGGAAGAATTGCTGGAAAAAAAGGTCCCCATCTTCCCCAAACCACGTTTAGACTATATCTAGGTCTTTGGTTGGCATCTCTGTGTTGTGATGAAGAGCAGGGGCTTCCTGGCACATAATCAGAGCAGTGTTGTAGTGCTGGTAAGTGGGGTAATAGGAGGCCTTGGACAACAAAAAAGAGGCTGGAGGTTGGATGCGAGTCTGAGAAAGCAGAAGGCGACAGGAGAAGGAACTGGGTAAGCAATTAGAAAGGTTGAGATGCAGTCAATGCTACACACACTTGCTTCCTGCCTGCCCGCTGAAATGCTCCATCAGTGGGGCTATGTCCATTTTGCAAACAATGGTGATTCTGTTCACTTTTTATGGTGGATTCTGATGGTTCCAGAGCTCCAAAGAACAGGGTATTTTGACACAGTTCACACATCAAAGATAAGCATTAATGCCTCATTACATCTCTAAAATGAAGCATGACAGCAGCAAAGGCCTGATATGAATAAGCAGCAATGCTGTCAGCAGGAGGTGTTTTTGAGAGTGAGTGGGGTCTTGGGTTTGCATGAATGAAGGAATGCAGGGATGAATGGAAGGACATATACAAGCAATGTCCGTGAAGGGTTGGGCCTTAGCAAGGACAGACAGACAGGGATGCCTGACTGCATAGACACTATTTACTGCTACATACTGCACAGCTCTATGTTTGCACTGACTGCATTGCCCTTTAGCCTGATTTCTCCCCATATCTCTCATGGAAATATGGAGAGGTGCATCGTGAGCGTTGCTACCACATGGCTAAAATGGGAAAAAGATACTAGGTTGATTGTTGAAAAAGTTCCCCCTTAAGCAGACAATCACACATTCTTTAGAACTATCTATCACTCAGACATCATCACTGCACACTACTGTATATGATGCAGAGAGATACCCATACACCTCACACAAAGGCCACTTTGGTGATGTAAGCAATTGTTTGGCACAGTCTTGCACGAAAGCCCACTCGCTGTCCTGTTGAAGTCTGATAAGTGATGGACAAAGTTTTGGGGTTCAAAGTGTTCTCTGATCAAAGAAGAATGTATTCAGATGTAGTCTAAAGCAGTGCAATTCTGCCCAAGTCATCTGCTATGACCACTGACTATCCCATCTGGCATTTAGCCTGTGCTTGAATAGACCCAGTATGAGCTCCAAGAGGCTAGGGTGGTTCAGCAGCAAGCCAAAGAAGCACCTAAGATGTGTATGGCTTTTCCTCTTCCTTCTAAAATGTGACAGATCTGGTTCTGCTACTTTGATTTCAAATGGAAATGTAGGAGTCTATGATTAAGTTTCTAATTCTACTTGTGTTGCTTTTTTTGTAGTGTCTGGTGGAAATAGGTTACTAAGATCATTTTCTCACAAGGAGAGACCAGAAGATTATCTCACAGGATGTTCTTAAAGTCAGGCTAGTGCCACGAAGTGTCCAAAGACGCAGGAGCCTGCAGCTCCAAGCACTCTCTTCTGGAAGCCAGAGGCAGAAACGTGGTGCTTGGAAAGGCATCATGTCTGTTGGTTTCAGACAGCAGCTTCCAGCTAGGGTGTGAGCAGGGTGTGCAGACGCCATGCATCCTAGCACACACACACCTGGGGATGGCTTGCTAATGCCAGCCATGGCTCTGACAGCGACACAGGCACTACTCTGCATCAGAATACACTCAGCTGGGCCTACAGAGAGCACCCACCACAGGCAGACCTTGTGGACAGGACAGCAAGGGCTGTGGGCTACACAGAAGCAACAGCTATTCTAGTAAACTAAATACGCCTGGCACTGCTCTCTTGCCCCAAGGCCAGCTGGCCTGGAACAACCCACTGTGATGCTATTGAACTCTCTCATCCAACCAAACAGGGTGGTCCCATCTAACTGCCTATTGGGAATGCCTGTCCTAACTCCCAAACCACCCCTGGGAACTGCTTGGGAGAGTGCCCAGGCCAAAACTGGGTCAGGCACTATTCTGACAATTCAACAGCACAGGAGATAGAGCCCTGGTAATATTCTTTGACCTTGATTATACATCTGCTGTAGTCAGGCTCAGATTGGTCTTTCACAGGTGCAATACAATGCTGAGCTCTTTCTGCAGAGATGCTATGCAGGTGTAAGCAGAAAACAGTCTCAGCACGAGCTTACACCAAGTCTGATTGGACACAGAACTCCTCACAGGCACAGGGGAGCCAAACTGGTTTCCAGCATGACTGTGTTGGATTGCTTTTCTTAAGGCCAATGTATCCTGCCTTAAGATGTGCCTCTGCCTACAGCCAGTGACCCTGGGGCAAGGGAATCCTTCAGTGCTGAGAATCTTACACAGCAGGGTCCACCAAAGTGCTTCACCTAGGGGTGGGGACCCACCTGCTTGGAGCAGATGACACAGCCCCTTCCTGAGGCACTAGAACTTCATCTATCACCATACACCTGCCAGCAGAGGAATGGCACTGATGTGACAATACTCAGAGAGCAGAGGCCTTTGGGGTGACACAGTGGGTAAGAAAGCACACTGGTGCCAGGAAAGGGGTGGTGGGGCTCATGAGGAGAGGTTGCCGTGCTGCAGACAAGGTCTTGGGAGATACTGGATAGATCTGTGGTCAGATGTTCCTCTCTGGCATCACCTCAAACCTCTGTTGATTTATTACTGGATCCCACTTCAGGAAAAAGACAGTAAGTGAATGAAAGAGTTAGATGTGGGGTATTTAAATTAAAATACGCATTTATAGAAATTTTAAAAAATGTTTTGTATGGAGGTGATGTATTGAGTACTCCAAAGATGAAAAAGTTGTACAAAGATCTACTGTCTCATGGCTAAAAACATCTTTCTGATGACAAACCTAAGTTGACAATTCTGTTAATAGGATTAAGTTCATTAAGGGACTGCTTTCTCTATAAATCTGGGCCAGATAGTACAGAGCTTTACATTTTGCACTAGAAAAGGGGGCCCTGCTTAGTTCTGAATTTCATGTTTTCATTTACAATGTGTGCTAGTGATTGATACTGTTCATATTTGGGGGTTTCTATCCCATATAAAGCTACCTGAAATGACTTTCATTTTTCAAACTAATTAATGCATTATCAGATGCCTGAAAACCTTTTGCTGCCGTGACACTGTATCATACAATTGATTGTTTTTTTCAGACATATAGCATGTGTGTAGGAATTTCATTTTCTTCCTGACACAACGTAAGTTTTCGTAAGGGCTGATGGAAAGCAGAGTGTCAGAGAAGGAATGCTATATAGGTAGACACAAAAGCAGAAGAGCATATCCTGCTCAATTTCCTTGCCACTGCTGCAAATCAGTAATACTAAGTATGTGCTTAGTATCTGCTTTGGTGGCTTAGGGCTCCTGTTCTGCCTTGGAGGCAAGCCTTCTGTTATTACTGAAATGTGCCTCCCCTCAGTGTAGAGCAAAGCCAAGGTGCTGGTGGAGATGGGGCAGCCCTCCATGGCGTGCTCCTGGGAGCTGAGGTGGCAGCCAAGGGTGACTGAAGAACTGAGCACCATCTCAAGCCTGAAGACAGCACCATGCCTGGAAGATCTGCAAAATCACAGACACACAGCTCTGCTGGCTTTCAGCTGAAAGCTGAGCACATAGAGTCCCAAAGCCTTTGCAACCAGCCCCTCCTGGAGTGAAAGCTGGGGCCTTGCAGAGTGTGGGGAAATGCTGTTCAGTAGCTGGCTTAGCATATGACTCCCACAGGAAAACAAAGCCTAATGATATTTTACTACTCAGCTGCTAATTAAAATGCTGATGTTTAGAGATTTAGGCCCACAATCCAATCAACCACTTAAAATCTTACACTTCATTTTTTGCATAACTAATCTTTCTGTAATTAAACTCACCCTCATGACATGTTTGCCTCTTTCCTTTGTCACTATGCTGAGCACCCACAGCCCAAAACAGAGGATACCTTGCAACTGAGGGATACAGAAGAGCTAGGGGGTCATCTGCCCTTGCTCCTTCTACCCAGTCACACACTAACACACGTCTGTGCTTCTCCAGGCATATCCCTTGCTCCAGGAGGAGGGATGTTCTTCCTGGAGGGACTCTGAAGATGTGGTGCATTTCTCTAGTCTTTTTAGGGCCAGGACATAGCTGAGTGAACACCAACAATTCCCTAACACATCTACTGCAGGAACAACCATCAGCCTCCCAGCAGAGGCTGTGCTGACACCAGGCCCTGATTCATAGATTCATAGATATTAGGGGTTGGAAGGGACCTAGAAGATCATCTAGTCCAACCCCCCTGCCTGAGC